>BSCZ01000509.1:0-95733 GCA_027924225.1 Bjerkandera adusta
ACTTTCGCAGAAGAAGACGGACACCTGGAAACCCTCCCCGTACATAATGAGCGCGGTCTACTTCGTCCATTTCGCCAGTCAACATCCGTCCCTCGACAGAAAATGGGCAACTCGATGTCTACGCAAGAACTCACCGCTGCGCTCTGGCTCTGGGCGCCGCTGCTGCCAGTCGCCGGCCTGGCGTGGGTTATCGCAAAAGCCGTCTACAACGTCTATTTCCATCCGCTGGCAGGATTCCCGGGACCGAGGATGGCTGCGGCGACGGTTTGGTGGAAGATTCACCTGGAGCTGGTCAAACAGGAGAGCATGTCGCTCGTACTATGGGATCTGCACGCGAAATATGGTGTTTCTTGTTCCTGCCTCCCTGCGTCCTATACTCACCTTCCCTTCAACAGGTGACATTGTGCGGATTGGTCCGAACGAGGTGAGAGTTTCGTAATCAGCACCAATTTTTTATGTTCATTTACGCGACGCTGCCAGCTACACTTCTCGAACCCCGAAGCGTACAATGACATCCACAACCAGCGGAACCGATGGACGAAAGATCTGTACCTGTACGACAGCTTCGCCGTCCATGAATCAACGATCAGCCTCTGCGAGTACGACCGTGCTAAGAAGCGCCGAGACATCGTCTCGCCCCTCTTCTCGCGAAAGGCGATCGTCAACATGCAACACGTTATCCAAGAATGCGTCAGTCTCACAACACACCCTTGCTACTTCTCGTGATGCTGAATTCGAACGCATATAGTACGACGCCATGTGCGAGAACATCGAGGCGCACGCAGACTCGAACACCCCGGTCAATATATTCCGCGCATTCCGGTGCACTTCACTCGAGACCATTTTCTCGATGTGCTTCGCCCGTTCTATGGGTGCATCGCGCGCGCCGGAGTTTCGCGCGCCCATAGAGCACGCGATGCATGTCTCGATGCCGCTCACCAATTTATTCAAGCATTTCCCAACGCTGATGCGCTGCATGGAGTGGATTCCGGAGTCTCTCCTCAGGACTAGCGACCCAACAATGGGAGGATATTTCGACATGCGCGAGGTGCGTAATCGCATTGTTGGGCTCATTTGTTACCAACATGCAGCGTGTTTTGTAGATGCTGCGATCTCAAATCAAGGAAGTCCTTACGAATCCGGAAAAGCTCGCCGACTGGCCCCATCCAACTATTTACCACGAGTTCCTGGCGGCGCGGAACGTCCCCGGCGAGCAGTCTCTCAGAGACGAGGCCATGCTCTTCGTTGCCGCTGGTACCGATACCGTCAGCCACGCGCTCTCCGTTGGGACATTGAACGTGCTCAACAACCCGGCCATGCATGCACGTCTGCGCGCCGAGATCCTGAAAGCGTGGCCCAACCTCGAGGACAGGCCCCGGTATGAGGCACTCGAGAACCTGCCGTACCTCGTGCGTTCGATTCTGTTTCCCACAAGGCCTGGCTGACTGACAAGTTCTCAGAGAGCAGTCATTAAAGAGTCGCTTCGTAACAGCCATGGCGTTGTCTCACCCATGACGCGCCTCGTCCCGTCCGGCGGGGCGCAGATTGCAGGGACGCAGATCCCAGGAGGCGTACGCAATTTCTCCGTTTTCTTCTGATTCGTCTTCTGACATCTAATCACGTAGACTGTGGTCGGGATTAGCAACATCTTCGTGCACTGGAACGAGTCTATCTTCCCGGACGCGCGCACTTTCGACCCGGAGCGCTGGCTCGGCGACGATGCTGCCTCACTCGACACGTACCTCGTCGCGTTCTCTAAGGGTCCCAGGAGCTGCCTAGGCATCAAGTGCGTATTCGCCCCATTTTTATCGCTCCCCACTTCTGACTGTGAGCCGCTTTCGTAGTTTGGCATGGTGCGAACTCTACATCGGTTTTGCGAACGTCTTCCGACGGTTCGACTTGTCGCTGGATGGATTCGAGTAAGCATCGCGTTACGTTCCGAGTGAAAACGACTTGATGATTGGTTCGATAGCCCGAAGGACTTGAATTGGCACGATCAGTACCTTCCGCATTACGCCGAGCCCGAGAAAATGGTGGTTCACGCAAAGCGACGTACCGTGTAGGATCTCGAGCACGCCTCGTCGTGGGTAGAGGCTACCGGCTGGTGGATGGTTTCATATCCGATGTATTTCGGATAGACTGTGGCTTTGCATAAATTCCTTCGTATGGTGCCTGACTATGTGCAACAAGGTATATGTGCTGTTTGTTACAATGTGGTTAACCTATCCCCTCAATAAATCGCCGCCTCTGAACTGGCCTCTCCGTTCCATGCTCTGCTAGTTCTCAGTGTCGTCTTCGTTACACAGAATTCCTGGGAACTCGTTGGGCGTTCTGTGTTGTTGCTGTTCTAGTCCCGAAACCAGATATTTGAATAAATGGACACTAGGGGGGAATAAATATCACAGTTCTCGGCTGTCTCTCCCTCCTTCGTGAATTGTGACTTATATAGGCTGGTCATGAGTCTTCTGTTCCCCGTCCGTCCGAATCGGAATTGCCTTTTTGGGGATCTCACGCGTGGCAGAAGCGCGCAATTTGATGCGCCCCGGGTCGGCGGTCTCTCCACCTCCACCCCACTCGCCTTGGGCCTCATCCCGACGTCGGCGCGACTTCGTCACGTACGGCTGTCCTACACGTCCTACAGAATGTGTATGAGAACACACGTACCCCCGCAAGCACAAAAGACACAGCCGCCATCAGCGTTCAGAAACCGTCGACTCGGACAACACGGACTGAGGTGCGTGCGAAAACCCCTGCCCTTTGATATCGAGCTGACGAGTTAGTCGCGAAGGCCATCGAGATTGTGGGGGAGAATGTTAAGCTCAGCGAGGTGATGTCACGCCTCTACCTCGCGCAGGAGTAGAACAAGTCCTCTGAGGCCCAGGTGTGACGCAGTTCAAGCGTCAGCCAGCCGAGAAGGACCTCCTTCGCGTTAGAGATCGACGCCCTTCGGCTCGCTTCAAATACGTACGCGTACCAAGAACAGGAGGCGGAGGAGGAGGTCACAGGCGCGGATCGCCGCCAAGGAGGCATGCGACGCGATGCAGGCAGACCGCGAGCAGGCCCTCGTCGAAATCGCGTCGCTCCAGGAGACTGTCGAGGTGCGCCTATCATCTAGCTCGAGGAGTAGTGCCGGACAGAGACCCCCCACGCCGACGACTCCGGCACTGCGTGCCCGACACTTCCAGACGCTCCAGAAGCTCGAGACGGCCCTCGGCAACGCGCGCCCTTCAAACATAACCAGACCGAGAGACCCGTTATGGCTGGCAGCCAAAACCTTACCTTTTCAAGTCCTTGTTCGCAATCGTGAGTTCAGCAGCCAATGGAATACTCAATATCTGTCTCCGTTATCGCCACCAGGTACCAGCTCTTCGCCCCACGGCAAGTGTTCGCGCTTGTGGAGTATGCAATACAGATGTCAAGCTGTAAAGCCAGCAGCCGTGGTTTATGAGGCGAGTAGTCGAATTTCTCGCGAATAGAGACAAGCTAACGACATGCTGCTCAAAAGCGAAAAACGGTTAAATCTAAGCTGATACAGCGTAGCGTCGCGCTCCGGTCGAGCTCCGGTCGAGCTCCGGGTCGAGTTCAGCTTCAGAAAAGGAAGAGTTTACGCACTCAGGCTCGTCGCTAGGGCGCGCTCTCGGCGGCTGTACTCAGTTCAGCTTTCACCATTTCTTTTTTCTTGGTGAGGCTCCCGTACCTTGAAGTGATATACTCTGAACTGACATTCGTGTGCTCACAGTCTGAAGTTGTACCATTTCTGCTCGGCTATCCGTTCTTTCGGTAGATCGTCTACCCACTGCGCATCCCTTGTACCTTGTGTATGCGACTTACTACCAACACTGAATGGAAATTGCTGGCCGAATTCATCAGCGTCATCTCTTCGATATCAAGACGGTAGATATCCGCTGCGACGTTGAAGCGAATCTTCAGCCTCTTTGCTTTCGAACGAGGTCAGTGAGATAGGTCATCCGCTTTCCCATCCTTCAATTTACGATATACCAACAGCAACGGTCCGACAACACATGTGCTTTATTGCGCCATCGCGCGTCATGCTCATTTGCTCTCCCAGAGACGGAGTAGCGCGGCGCACTGACTCTTCTCCTTCGTCTCGCAATGATCATCGTTGGAATCTCTTTGGGAGTCCTTCATAGGAAAACATGGCGAAAGACTGACATACAAATCTCGACTATCTCAATGCATAATGGTAGGTAGACAGACTACGTGGGACTGGCAACAACGTCTGTCAAATTATCACGCAACTGATACTTCAGTCAGCTACCGGACCTGATAGTAACTTCGAATGGTGATAACATCGTGTAGCTAAGTTTCCTTCAGCATGGCCAGGTCAACTGATGACTTCGCGACTTGCAGCTCTAGGGCCGAATTAAAAGAAGATAATCCTTGCCCCGGGACATCGAGAGACGTATGCCGTTACTCATCATGTTCCTCATGCCTTGTAACAGCTTCCTTCCATGCTTCTAACGACAAACAGTGAGCTACGTTGTCCGGTACCAGCTCTTGATGGGTATCTCTCGCTCAAAAACGAAACCGTCTTAGGGCAGTCGACGTACCATATGCATACGGTGAATGCTAGATTGCCAGTGGCAGGCTGTCAAGCATGGATCTATCATCTGGTCGTACCTTCTCAGCCGTATCATGCGTAACAGCCAAACACTCTTCCTAGATGTTGTGACTGATACAATCTCAGAGCCAACCCACTTGAATCGAACGCAACTCGAACGAGTGGCTATTTTCCTCTTCGTCTCCTACCCTAGCTCCCTCCATTTTCCAGAGGCTGATGCGTCTTATTAGCGTCACTTTCCACTCACTCTTGCTCTCGCTGGTGTGTGCGCAGTTCAGCCCAACGCTATGGACGTCCTACGTCCCGCTCGCGGTCAGGTCACCGTACCTTAGCGCATGGATGAACACGACCGACGTTCCGTACAGCCCCAATGGCACCGCAAAACGTGCTCCCCAGCTATGGCCCACATTTTGGGATCGCGTAAGTCGTGTGCGTGTTGATGTGGTGCGGCGCTGATCACACCTGCAGCACATTTTGGGGTGGGCGGGGCTCATTCGCATCGATGAAACGACCGTATGGAAGTGGATGGGCGATGCTGCGCTTGTTGGCCCACTCAACGATTCTGTTCTCACGAACATCCAGATAACACCTACCCGGACGATAATGAACATCACGGCTGGTCCAATAGACTTGACTGTAACGTGGCTCTCACCCATTGAGGTATGCTGCTCTGTGATAATCTTTGTGGGAATCGAAGTCACCCGAACCTCATCCAATAGCCCGCCGATCCTGTGAAACAGTCTGCCCCGTTCACTTACATTACTCTAAAAGCAAGAGCGAACGACGGGCAACCACATACTGTTCAGGTCTACTCGGACATCAGTGGGGGTAAGTCGTACGTTGTCAATGACAGTGGCTGAGTTTTACTTGAAGTTCCAGATTGGCTCTCTGAAGTAGCTGATGTTATGGGCTGGAACTCGCAGCGTGTGACCGATACCATATTCTTTCATGAAACATACCTTCAGACCCCCCAAGCGTTTATCGAGACTCCGCACCTCGTGGGGGATTCGAAAGTTTACTACGCGATGCTTCTAGTAAGCTTCAATGTTCTGACAGTTGGTGGCTCTGACGAATTTGCAGAGGCCCGACATGACATGGGCAGTAGGCACTGACCTAATTGCACGGTCACAGTTTGGTAGAACGGGAGCACTTGGAAATACAGAGTCTTTCAGTGGGTCGAGACAAATTTATGACTTTCATGGGTACGTACGTTATAGTGTGTCTCTCTTCGCGTTTCTGATCCCGGAAACCCACGATAGTGACTCCATGGCCTTTGCCATCTCCGTTGACATGGGTTCGATAGATGATACCATGTCGAAACCTGTAACATGGGGTATCAGCTTGCTGCGCGAAACCCCCATTGCCTACACCACCCAGAGTGGTGCTATACAGCCCCGCGACGCGTACTGGAAGTCACAATACAAGACGCCACAGGATGCGGTATGGTCCACAAACCTTGTAGCCTTTTCATTTGCTAAGCCTTGCGCAGGTCACTGACCTCTTGCAGGATTACGATGCAGCGGCGGAACGGGCCGAGGCCTTCGATACAATGCTCTTGCAAGGTGCTGGTAACATCTCGCCCCAATATCCCGACCTCGTCGCGATTGCTGCACGCCAGGCGATGGCCGGGTGCGAGTTGACCATCGGTCGGAATGACGACGGGTCGTACAACCCTTCAGATGTCAAGATGTTCATGAAGAATGTTGGTACAGACAAGTCAGTCCACATACCTCCTGTTTTTTGCATCCGTCCATTCATACTGCCCATTTTTTGTTGAACCTGATCGTCTACGTTCAGCCGCGTCAACCCGGTCGAGCTCATGTACGCGACGTTTCCATTCTTCCTCGTCGTCAACGCCTCGTATGGAGGGTGGCTCCTGGATCCGGTACTCGAATTTGCGTCATCTTCCCGCTGGAAGAATCCTTATGCGCCCCGCGATATTGGTAAGTCCAGGGTACAGTGGTAGTACGGGATTTGTTGATGGATGGACTACAGGCACGAAATACCCAAACGCCACGGGAGACCCCGATGCACATGGGCAGGGCGTTGAACGTAAGCTGCTACACAAGAGACCCGCGCGGCAGACTGACTCAACAGACGACGAAAACAGAAAGTGCTAACATGCTCATTATGCTATTGTCGCATGCACGCATATCCGGCAATGGGTTGTACATCTCGCATTACGTGAGTCTAGCCATTTGAGATATGTAAGAGCGCGTCTGAAATGTTCGTAGTACGACCTGCTCAAGACATGGGCGGACTACCTCGTGAACAACACATCTCCTCTACCACCAGATCAGTCAGTGCGTTCGCACGACTTCCTTAGCGTGAGGATTGACACCATCCATAGGCTTCCTGCAGACGGGCCCGCAGCCAACTCGACCAATCTTGCCATCAAAGGAATAATTGGAATAAATGCTATGGCCAATATCAGTGCCTTCACCAGCAACACCGCAGACTCCCAGCACTATTCGGTCAGCCACACTATCTATTTCTCACGAGTGTACGCTTATGCAAGCTGCCCATCTTCAGAGCATAGCACAAGACTACGTTGGCGTATGGAAAAGCTCTGCCCTCCAATCGGGACATCTCGTCTCCAGCTTCGGAGCCCTGGTCTCATCATGGACGCTGCCTTACGAGCTATTCGCCCACAATATGCTCGGGATGCATTTGATTGATAACGAGGTAGGCGCATTTTATGTACTCTGACCCATCAGAGCTCAACCCGCATTACAGACCTTTCACCAAGAGATTCCGTTCATCAATGTCATCGTAACCTCCCACGATCGTATGTAGACCTCTCTCTCTTACGACCAAGACATTAATTCTGTGAAATGGCAGCCGCCGTCGCCCCTATCAATAGCGAGGTCAGTCCCGCTGGAAATGCGGCGCGGACAATGTTTGCCGCTTCAGTCATGACAGATGATACGGACGTCAGTTTACGAAATAAGATGATCCAGCAGCTTTGGGAATATGTATCTCGCAACTCCACTACACCAGCTTTCCCGCCAATCAACGTCAGAAATCTGCCGGGATCCACGAGCTACGTTGTCGCAAGGTAATTTCCGTTACCGTCTACAGTTTCCCGTACTGACTGTAGTACTTAGTCCAGAACTTGGCAGTTTCTTCGCTCCACTCGCGCTTACACTGGGGTAAGACAGTCCTCGGATCGGGCCTCCGCATCATCGACGCTGATCTTCATGAATGGCAGCGTTGCGCATCCGAGTCGTTCTACAGACCGCCCCCGGACAAAGCACATTCGAGTCGTTGGCGGGATCGTTGGAGGCGTTCTTGGACTGGTCGTCGTGGTTGGACTCGCCGGCCTCTTTTGGTGGCGGAAACACATCCAACGCCGCTCAGCAGTACACAACCGTATGACGGTGGTCGACGCAGAGAACGACCCTACTATGGTCCGCACACTGCCTCTCCCGTTTAACTATTCGCAAGAGGCACCGCTTGTGCCGGCGAAGACCCAGCGGGAGATGACATCGGGGGCGGCGCGAGAGCGTGGCCAGTCGCCGAACGTCGAATCGGCGGGCGATAGGAGCCAGAGCTCGGAGTCCAGGCTAGTAACAGGCGGGAATGTCGACGATACCTCCGACCGGCCGGTATCCCCCGAGGTTCTACGCCTTCGCTACGACGTGGACAGCCTGAGACGCATCATAGTGCAGGCGTTCCAGCAGAACGACCGGACAGAGCCGCCTCCGGAGTACAACGAAGAGCCCCGGCCGTGACGAGTGAGCCTCTAGGCTCAAGGCATACGCAAACGCAAAGCTACTGGCATGCTGATACGGATGGTATCGTGAATCTGGGGGAGAGAAGGGGTAAATTGGGCTACTGGTAGTCCAGACTCAGTACTCAGGCCGAAGACAGACAATTTATGTTCGGGCGGTTCTGCGCGCGTTGCAGATTTGTTTTTGAACTCAACTCGAATATTTTCGAGTTACCGTGGACATGGTCTTCCCATCTCTTCGATCAATTTGAGAGTGGTTCAGCAGCCAGACACAATTTGCTGTCAATACTGTAATAGATTTCTTCACAGGTCAAACATGAGCATCTCGTGAAAATGCAACAATCTCATCACAGCATCACAGAAATATTTAGTTTAGCATTTAACACAAAAAACCAGAAGAAAAAAACATATAAAAACATTCCGCTGAATTCATTTGCACAATGTGCCCACCAACCAAAAGGCCAGCGAACAAACACAACGCAAAGGAAACCAGGAAAGAGGGAGATCCCCCGACGACACAAGCCGGTACTGCAGTGGCAAGGTCATCGCGCCTCCAAGTTGCAAGCAGAGCTCGGAGGACAAGGGCGGCAAAAATTAGATAACCAATAATGAGGGCGGTGCCCTCATAATAGTGGTTAAACTATTAAGAACAGATACTACACTTGATCTAAGCCAAAAGGCCAGAGTGGTAAGGATTCTCGACGGCCGGGGCACGCGTTATATACTGGCCCCCGAAGAGGCGCCTGCGCACGGACCAGTGGCGGCTTATGTCAGCGCGTTGGCGGGGCGGCGGGGGGCGGGCCCTCAGCGCGCCATCTCGCTTTGCGTGTTGATTATGACGGTGTAGACGCTTGTTGCGGATACGGTGTATGACGATCTCGCTGGTCTATTGAGTCGTGGAACGGATAGAGTCTAAAATGAAATGCCACCGCGTTCGGTGTTTGTATACGTTCAAAATTTCTCCCATGCTATCATGAATCGACGTGCTACATCGCGCGGACGCCTTCGCATTACATTTTCGCATACCCTAGCCCATCGGTAATCAATCGTGCATGAGAACTCACACGTAGTAAGGAACGGTCGAAATTGCAACGCCACCGCGCACCCGGGTAACGAAACGTCGTCAGAAAGCAAGGTTTTGATTTATAGGTCAAATTACACTGCGAGAACAAGAAAAGCGGGCGTAAAGCCGCAGCGAGGGCGCTGTCATGATGAAAGATGGAATTATCTACTCGGTCTAGGCGTTGACGTCCATCGAGAGGCTGGCAGTTAATCGAAGCTTGTCCTACGGGCGGCGAACAAGGTGCAGCTGCGACTAGTTTCAGGCATCTGCAACGCGACGTGTCCCGATTTCCGGACGGGGCGGGAGATGATCCATCGTGCGCAGAGATGAAGAACCAGATCGTGTAACTGTCGAGAACCCTGGAGAAGAGCGCGCGGATCGAGCGGTAGTAACTGGGCCGAAGCAGCTGTGCTGATACGGCTGAGAGAGCGGAGGATTGATGAATGCCGTGGCGCAACGCATTGTCGCGGAGATTCGGTGACTGAGCGGGTAGGCTGAGAAACGCCGCTATTTGGAGGGCGATCCGCGGGCCTAAATTACAGGGTTCAGCGAGCAGAAGCGACGGCGGCGCAGCGTACCGTGCATGATACATTGTAGAGTCTGAGCTCTATCGCTGGGGCGCAGGGCACTTTAACAGAGCGCAGACAGCAACGATCGCCTCCAACGGTGTCGTGGGGAGACGCTGTCGAGACGCGGCGTGCGTCGCGACGCGATCGATCCGAGCTGTTGAATACCGAAGACGAAGAAGGGAACGAAATGAGTGGCTACCTCCGCGTGGGCAGACTACGCGATCGACTGCGCAGATTTGAGTAGGCCGCGCGGCATTGGGTTCGAAATGTCCAAGGGACCCAATGATTTCGCTGGAATTCACCAAACTAATCAAAAGTACGACAGATGTCAGCTTATAATCGTTGGAAATTGCCACTACTCACAAGATACGGAATGTGCCCGATTACCCTCAGAGTCATACTATCGGTATTCACAAATCTGCGCCCAGCGGCTGCACCAATTCAGCTGGTATGTCCTGAGAATCGAGGGCCTACGGCTTCCAGGGACTCAAAACGTCCGAGGTGCCGAGTGGGGCACTTGAAGGGGGCAGCGATCGCCTACAATGGTTTCGTGGGGAGACGCGCACGCCGCGACGCGATCAACTTGAGCTGTTGCATACCGAAGGCGAAGAAGGGATCGGATTGAGGGGTACTGTAGCGTGGACAGACTACGCGATCGATTGGGCAGCTTTGAGTGAGTCGCTCGGTGGATCCGAGCGTCTTTAGCCAGCCTGCGCCCGAAGTCTGGGAGAAGGCGCGATGCCAAGTTACTGCGAGTATTACGAGCCTGCTTTGCTCGCTGGAACTTCATGCCATGAGTATTTTGAGCCATGGGGGCTTGGCGAGAGACTTCACGTCCAGGCGTCCCCCGCGTGGAAAGAGCTGGAAGAGGCGACAAAGGGAGACGAAAGCGGGTCGCGGCGACCTGGATGAACGTGCGAGGCGGGTTCGTCGACATGAATTGCCCGATGGACACACTGTGAGGTCATCGGGCGATAGGTGAGGGCGATATGAGGGGGCCGCCGCGAGATCTACGTCCGAATTGCCAAGGAGGCACGCTCTGCGGCGACTGAAAAGGCGTCTCGGGGATGAGGGCGGCAGCGATCCACCGACGATCATTCGGGTACACGTACGAACAGATCCTGGGCTGACGCGAATAGCAATATCGCCAACGATTCATTCGTTGTGGTCTCGACCATGCCAACGATGGTAGTTTGCCGAGCGACAACGTGTTGGGACCGCGGTGGCTTGACGAGGCTTGACGTGGGCGGAAAACGAGATGTGCCTGCCGCGTCTGTGTGCTGTTCTGTGTGCTGTTCGTTGTACAGTCATTTCCGGGTGGAAGAAGGGGTATGGGAACCTGAAAAGGCTAGGGGCGGGTGGGTGAGATCGATGTTGTTTTGTTGCAGGCAGTGGCGAGGACAAGGCCCGGAGACAGCAGCAGGCCGAAACCGTGCAGGGCGAGCGTGGGAAAGCGGCGACGGTATATACCGAGCGCGGTTGCTCAAACTTTTCTGCAAGGGTTCGCCTTTCCTCCCCGCCTTCAACAGCCTGCAACGCAGACACCGCGCTCTCGCCGTCAACCACCCACCCCTTATGCTCGTCGTCTTCTTGACTCGGTGCGTCGCTCATCGCCGCCCTCGCCCTGCCCGCACCCCGCTCACCGCCTCGCAGACCACAGATTAACAACATTCTCTTCGGTCCACTTGCCTCCCCCCTCGTCGACACGGACCGTCCTCCTTAGGGCCCGCCTACCTTCGCGCATACAAACAACCACCTCTCTATTCTCCTCTCTACCTTATGGGGTAACTTTGTCATTCAAACAGCCGGATCCAGCTCGTCTGCTCCGTCCCCTCGTATAGAATCTCGAAAAGCAACAAAAAACAGACAGTAGAAACCCTCACCCAGCACACTAGACAACTCCCTTGCAACCTCCAACGCCTATCTGGCCGCGATGTACGCTCTCAAGACCCCCACTTTCCTCCGCTCCGGCAGCAGGCCGACGTCCCCGGCACCGCCTACGTCCCCAGCCCCCCACAAGGATGCTGTGTTGGCCGTCGACCGCTCTCGAGCCATATTCGCCAACTTCAAGCGTGCTGCTTCGCCGCTGACTCAACCACCCACGTCAATCGTTCATGACGGGTCCTACATGGAGGTCCTCAGCCTCAGGCTTAGTGAAGCCATATCTCGGGCACTCGCCCAACCATCTGGACAAGGAAAGCCCTCGGAGTTGCTCAATGGTCGTCGTCCGATTCCTGCGGGTCGGGGACGCGAGCTGGGGAATTTAATCGCGACGTATGTCCATTCAATGCTTCCATCCGCTCTGTTGACTCAGTCTATCTGTCAGTGAGGTCAAGGCCTCTCGTGAAGACCCGCATCTTTACCGTGCAGTCATCCGCACCTTGCATCGTCCTTTCTCCGTCCTTGTCACCAATATCTCGGGCTCGCTCTTGCCTCTGATCGCTTCCCCGGCA
This sequence comes from Bjerkandera adusta, assembly GCA_027924225.1. NCBI lineage: Eukaryota > Fungi > Basidiomycota > Agaricomycetes > Polyporales > Phanerochaetaceae > Bjerkandera > Bjerkandera adusta. Next base: position 12,401 of record BSCZ01000509.1, read on the forward strand.
TTCGCGGTCGTCCCGTCGCCGCAGCAACCGGGTCCGAACTCCACACAGCTCCATGCTGTCGGCTTCGCTACGTTCGCTGGAGAACTTCTCGAAACGTTCGACCAACTCGGTCTCGGACAGGACAGCGACACCAGGGGTAACGGCTTGAAAGGTGTCCGCGACAGTTTGGTGTCGACAATCAAGCGGGTTGTCGAACCTCTTGTGGCTGGCATCAAAAATGACCTGATGCCCCACATCGAGGAACTGGAGCACACCATAGTCGTCAATGCAAAGGTCCCAGGCACTACCAAGGTGGTACCCATGCACCCCTCGATCATGTATCTGCAGAGCGCCATGCCCGTATATGCGCGTGCCCTCGACCTCTATATCTCGTCGTCTGTCGCCCAGGGTCTCCTTGCGTCGCTCACCATCTCCTTGGTCTGGCGGGGACTCATTGCGCTGTCGAACAGAGTTGTCCCGACCTCCCACACCCCTCCCGGGTCTCCTTCGATGCCGGCGAAAGTGACTAAAGACCACAAGCGCCGCGGATCATCTTCGACCCCACCTACCACGCCTCCGCCTAGTAGGTTCACGCTCAAACTTCCTCCGTCTCGTCCCCCTTCCCCGATCAGCGGCAGTAAGACTTCTTCCGCTGCCGGGGATGCCAGGGCGCTCTACGATCTCCTCAGCACGATCCCTCGCCCCACCAACGATCTTCCTCGTGAGGTCGTCTGCGATGCGTTCGACTCTCTCAGCGCGCTGGTTGCGCTCTTGGAGTACGTGCAGCACCGCAAGCCTGCGGATGGCGCTGTGCAGGAAATCGTTGCCGAGCTGGAGACCCTGAACACGGACCTTCCGGTGCTCATTGCTCTACCAATTCTCCTCCGCTCTTACGTCTTCCCCGCGTCCCCCGAGCATAGCATTTCAAACATGCTTGGCATGGCCGAGGAGTCATATCGCTCAAGCTGCCTAGGTGGCTTCGGACGCGCGGAGGAGTGCACAATCGCGGTCGGTCAGCGCGTGCTCAGCGCGCTCGAAGCCACCAATGCACCCGAGGCCGGCAAGGAAGTCGTCACGCGGTGGCTGGCGCACGAAGTACAGGAGGCGATTACCGAGCAGCAATATTGACTATATGGCACACGTCGCTCGGGCATGGGACTACCCAGTGCTCAACCACATTCCCTCCCCGATTATCATAATCTCTCTCCTCATCATGCATGTTTTCCCGGATGCGGCGCATGCATCCGCAGCCGCTCTTTCTCTCGCTCTACCATGTGGGCTCGGATGGACAGATCGATGGCGCACATTGTTCATATGTTTATCTTATTAACATCTCGCACAGGCTGTTTGTGTAACGCACGGGCTATGACTATAGACTGGACTCCGTTGTGGTGTTTATGTTACGGTCTCGTACCCTACGTTCCCTCAATTAATCAGTTTGAGTCCGCTTCCTACGAGTGTGTGGTGACCGGCCACGAGCTCGTTCAGGCTCTTCGTACTCAGGTGGAGGTTCTGTCCGGTCGTGTGGCTGGAACGCATTGAAAATCATACGTCGAAGGTTCTCCACGTCGTGCCGGAGACGCAGTACGTCCGGGGGATATGGTGGACTGGGAGCGTTCGCGGCGACCAATTCGACGTCCCTCCCTTCTTGATTCGCTTCTGACACAGCCTCACGCTGGGTCTTCTCGGACACGGGCGGTGAATCCCGTGCATAGTCGAACGGGGCTGGCACCGTGCAGCTCGCATGGGGGTCTGCGGCGCAGTATAGCGTTGAGCGGCGGCGGTGGCGTCGCCACCGCCACACGAGGACGCCGAGTCCTAGCAGGAGAATGACTCCGAGCATGCTGCCAACCACAACTGCGACGACTAGCTGTGATCGGGTGTGGTGTGGTGGCGCTATGAGGCTCTTTCCCAGGCTGTGGACAACCCAAATCAGCGTCCACGTCTCGGAAGATCTGGGATGGAAGAAAATTGTCGTACTTGGATGTAGAAGAATTTAGAAGTGTGAGCGCGAGTGGCGCGTAGACGCTACCGACACCGGGGCTGTTCCAGTCAGCGTAAGCGAACCGCTAACGGCGTGAACGGGAAAAGGAGTACCTCGCAATGTTTGTGCTTGTGATTCCTAGTGCGTTGAGAATGAACATCGACGGTGACGATAATGTGGTTGAGTTGCGAGACGCAGGAGACCAAAGTCCACGGATCATGTCGTTTCGTACGCTGTCGTCCGTCATCGTGGTAGCGGCAAACATCGTCCAGGCTGCGTTTCCGCTGCCTGCTTCGGAGTCGGTGGGAAGGCCGACTGCGATATCCGAGGATGAGCTGACCATGTGTGGGTACGGAGAAATGAATGCATGACGCACGACTGTGAGAGTACATGATATCGCGCATGAATGCGGCCTCTTGGGCGAAAACCTGCCGCACTCGATTAGCTTTGACCGTTTATAATGTGCGCAAAGGGACCCGCCTTGTTGTCGAGCAAGTCCATATCGAGCAACTTGTGGGCGAAGAGGTTGTATGATAATGTCCACGATGAATTCTGGTCTCCGAACTCGGAGAGTATATGCCCCGATCGCAACGCCATACTTGTCCATATGTCTACGTAATTTCTTGCTATGTTCTGGAGAAAGCATTCTTGTGAGAAGAGGCTTGGGTAGACGAAGTAGCACAGCATACTAACTGAATAGTATTCGAAGCCCGTTTGGTTGTGAACGGCAGCATTGATTTGTGCCATGGCATTGATACCAAGGATGCCCTTGATTGAGAGGTTCGTCGAATTGTTTCCGGAAGCTGTAGAAATCCTGTGGACATCAGTAACAATCACAACAACTTTTGTCGAAAAAACGAACTGGCCGCCGGGTGACACGACACAGGTATTATTCACGAGGTAATCCGCCCACCTTACGAGAAGTGGATACTTTGGACGACAGACGATGTTTTAGGACGAATACGTAGACCCAAAAATACATTGAACTTACGTACTGCGAAATATACGCCAAATTCTCGGAAGTTCTCGCATGTGCCAGTAGCATGATGAGCATGTTTCCAGTCTCTATACGATCGACGCCTAAGTATTAGTCTTAGTCTGCGTGAGCAAGAGATAGCTTACGCTCGACGCCCTCCTCGTGGGAATTATTGTTCCCTGTGGCGTTAGGGTAGCTCAGACCTACAAAGCACACCGGTTAGTTGCAGCCCGACTGTGATTATCACGCAAAACACACCGATGTCGCGGGGTGCATATGTGTACGGCCAGCTGGGAGACGACGCAAATTCGAGCACGGGGTCGAGCAGCCATCCCGCATATGAAGCGTTGACGGTAAGGAAGAATGGGAATGTCGCATACATGAGCTCAGCAGCATTGACTCGACTTAACACCAACAATAAGTATAGCCTCAGCCCGTACATAGATGAGTAAATGGACCTACTTGCTAGTGCCTACGTCCTTCATGAACATTTTTACGTCTGAAAGGTTGTACGACCCATCGTCGCTCTGGCCAACAGTCAACTCGGTTCCGGCCATCGCCTGGCGCGCAGCAAGTGCGACGAGGTCCGCATATTCAAACGAAATATTCGCCGTGCCTCCCAGTAGCATTGCTTCGAATGCATCGGCGCGCTGTACTGCATCGTCATAATCTTGGAGGAGGTTGGTCACCTGTGTAAAAGATTCAGCGGGTCTCGACACAGAAATACGACGAATGGAGGGTTGTACCATTTCCCGAGAGCTGTTGTAGGTGGATTTCCAGTACGCGGCACGGTGTTGCAGGGTGCCGCTAGAGGTGTTATACGCGATGGGCGTGTCGCGCAGTAGGCCAACACCCCAAGTTACAGGGTTAGAACTCGTGTTTCCGACTTGTCCCATGTCTACGGAAATGGCGAAAACCGGATAATCACTGTCAAGGGTATCTATGATCAACCTAGTTATAATCTCAGCTAGAACGAAGCTGCTACGTACTCGCCAATTGCTCGGGGTCCTTCCAGGGCATGATTCTTGAGCTTGCCTGTTGAACCGAATTCCAACCGAGTATCTGTGTAAGCTCCTACCTCCCATGTCATGTCGTTTCTCTTTACAATGCTTATTAGGGGGCTCATGGGAATCCGTGGCGAGACTCACTAGAAGCATTGCATGGTAAACTGTCGAATCCTTGGCAATCTGAGAACTTTCAGAGAGCGCTTGAGGAGTCTCCAAGAATATTTCGTGGTAGATAATGGTGTCGGTGATTCGCGAATTCCAATCCATACTGTCGCCGGTGTTGTCAGAAAGCCATTCTGCGAACTGGAAATAAAATCCACGTATCGATATCGAGAACGGACGACTTACCTCCATCAATGTCTGAGTATACCTGAACAGCATGTGTTCCGCCGTCGTTTGACTTCGCTTCTAAAGTGATATAAGTGAATGGAGCAGACTGTTTGGCGGGGTCGGCGGGCTGTCAGGCAGGGTCAAGTCAATGGGACCGAAAAGGTGATACCCGGAGGAACATACTTCGATAGGTGAAAGATATGTCACGGTGATGTCGATAGGCCCGGCCGTGATGTCCATGATCGTCCGAGTAGGTGTAATTTGGATGTTCGTGAGTATGGAGTTATTGAGCGGACCAGCATTTCCGGCGTCGCCCATCCACTTCCACGTCATTCCGTCCACTCGAATATGTCCTGCCCACTGCAGTGCATGCTGAATGCGTAGTCAGCAATGCTGTTAGGTATCGTCGTTGAATCGGTACTCACGCCGTTCCAAAACGTAGGCCATAGTTGAGGGGCTCGTCTCACGGTTGGATTGTAAGGGATATCGGATGTATTCATCCACACGCTGAGGTACGGCGACCTGACCGCAAGAGGAGAATAGGACGTCCACAAGGTTGGGCTGAATTGTCCATGTACCGGCGAAGCCAAAATTAAGCAGCAAGCAACGACAGGGAGCCACATAGTGTCCTGGGGACCTCAAGTTGAGTGACACGGCGGTTTGAGGGAAACGACGAATGGACCGAATGCCTGCGGAACCTGTGTAAATGTCGTCGGCTATGAAGTCACATCACAAAACACTGTTCACAGCACCTTGATTATGTTTGGAACTGCCAACATATGATCTTGAGTAAATCACGACTGCCCCGGGCCCTGATATCCGCACGGCATTGACGATTATGACCCTAGCTACATCCAAGACGCCGCCGGCGGGTTACTGTGAGCCATTGACGACTTGAAGCGTACCTTGAGCTGGCTTCCACCACCCGTTTTCTGTGGACTCATCGCACCGATCCGCCAAAGATGACTCAGTGGCTTCAACGGGTATAGAAAGCTAGTGTGTCAGTCAGACTGAGTGGGAATGCTTGGAAGAACATGGGAGGAACAAAGTCGAGACACGTCCTTCTTCAGTAAGGGAACAACAGACCGAGAAGTAATAGGCGGCCCTGTTTCACCACAGCTGCTATCAATACGGAGGAAATGAGGCACCGTTAACGCCGTGATATTGTTAGAATGTTTATAGCGGTGTTCCTAAGCCGAGGAGCTTATGAGCGAGTTGATACGAGAAGCAAGATGTGCTCGAATACCTTTCCAGGTCTCAGCTGGGCAAACTGTTAGACAGAGTGTTCAGCAATTTTGTCAAAGATTCACATGACACGTACCACGAGTTACTATAGAACACCGGTAAATACCCAACTTCGGCGGCGTAGTCTCCCAGCCCGCCTACTACGGACCGTCTGTTATGTACAGCGTTAAGGACAAAATCGGACAGCAAGGATTGAATTCTCAGTGCTGCCGTAAATCTGGCTACAGCGCCCGAGTGCGCATGCCTGAGTTGCCGTGCTAGGTTGAGTAAGATTCGTCGACAGTTTGATATCTATGTACGAACCTAGGATCCTCGACAAATCATTTCCGGGCAGTCTCCTTGTCTAAAGGGGGTTTGACAAAACCTCGTCCCGGCCGAAACCCAGGGTTATGTCGGCCGTCCTCCTCACAGTCGTCGAGAGTCGTCGTGGTTAGTCTTGCGTGGCGGCGTCTACTCTGACGACTATTGATCGATCACTTGCCATTTTGGGCGTGATGACTCAGCAACTCTTGCCTGCATTCGTACGGATTTTGCTGCGCAAAGCGGACGCCACAGACGAGCAGAAGCTACTGACCATAGCCTCAGATAAAATGCAGGATATGTGCTCTCGCTGAGTTTTATTTCATCCCCCCGAACAGAATATGCCGACTCGCCAACAAAGAACATGAAGCCAATCCGCGAGCGTGAAAATTCGTTGGTGCGTGTACTAGTATGGTATAGAATTATTCCAGTAGCAAAGCGTCCTCCATGTTATATATACAATTAACGTGCTATATAAGGGTCTTCGTTATACCCGGGCGGCGGTTCCGACCGTCCAGTCTGGAGGGACTGCATGACGCGTCTCAAATTCTCCACTTCGGTGCGCAAACCATGGACTTCAGCTGGCAGAAGCGGTCTGGGGGCATTCCCTCCACCGCCTGCGTCCCCGCCACTGCTCGTCATCGGCGCTGAGGGCGGCTCGCAGCTGGATTGTAGGCCATTCAATGCAGAGGATGAAGCAGCGGGGTGGGGGGCAATGGTCTCGGGCTGTCGCTCCTTACCTGAGGCCATCTTTCGAAGGTCTGTTTGAGACGCTGGAGGATATAGCGGAAGGTCTGCGCCAGAGTATGTGTAAGGGACCGGCGCTGTGACGCGGTCACCTTCGCCCAATTCCAAAATTCCCTTCTCGCCGTACCGCGCGGACTTTTTGTGGCGCCGCCAGAAGAAAACGCCGATACCGAGGAGGGTGAGGAAGCCACCAACTCCGCCGACGACCCCTCCGACGATGGGGCCAACGCCGCTCTTCTCCGTATTGTTGTCGCTCGTAGCCGATTCTGGGACGGTGATGGTGACATTCTTTAGGCTGGGAGAATTTCTATTATTATTTCCGTTCCGAAAAAAATGTCTGGGAAGCACTTACCTCAATGCCAGGGATGCGAATATACCGCCAACTGCGGGACTAATGCGGAGGTCAAGTCAGGCAACGAATAACGACAATGATTGAACGCACCTCGGGGCGTTGACAGTCGCAGCACCAAGCCCATTTATCGCAGTGCCGAGACCGTTTAGAGCAAACGTGGACGGGAAGACTGTTCCAGACGCATTACGAGATGCGTATCCCCACAACTGGCTGACTATGGCGTCCCGTACGTTGTTGTCGGTCATCGTGGCTGCTGTAAACATCGACCAAGCTGTGAAGCGTTTGAGCACCCATGCAGATGATGTATTGGTTTATTGAAAGGCTTACCAGTGTTACCCTTAGAATTTGCATCACTGCTGATAGGGAGGCCGACTGGGACGTCCAAACATCAGCATCTTCATGTGAAAAAGAAGACGGAAAGCGCATACGATTGTTGGAGCTCACGATACCTGCCATGAACGCGGTCTCCTGGTCCAAGACCTGATGTACGGGAAGGTTAGGAGGACTAATCTAAGTGTAGAAGAGGAACCCACCCCACTGTCGATAAGGTCCATACCGAGCATCTTGTGAGCGAAGAGGTTGTATGGCAGCATCCACGATGAGCTCTGGTCCCCGAAGTTGGATATAATATGGCTTGACTGAAGCGCAAGTGGTAGCCACGTGCTTGTATAGGCCTTGGCTACGCTCTGGAATAATGTCTGCGTGAGCGAAGACGTGGGGCTAGACGTAAAGCACACTGACCGAGTAGTGCTGGGAGTCCGTCTGGTTGTTGACAGCAGCACTAATTTCTGACATGGCATTGATACCAATGATACCCTTGATCACAAGGTTCGTTGAGTCGGCTCTGGATCCAAAGTCTGTGGTGATCCTATGAACGCTCGTAAGTACCAACACGGAGTATAAGTCACTGAAGGGAAACTGACTGATCAGAGGGAATAGGGGATGTATTGTTCACAAGATAGTCCGCCCACTCCCGAAGGAGGGGATACTGTACGCGAAAGTGCGTGAGGATCAGGCCTTCAAGACAGTGAAATTGACTCACGTATTTCGAGATGTATGAACCATCGCCGGAGGCCCTCGCGTGTGCCAGCAACATGATAAGCATGTTTCCGCTTTCTATTTTGTCGAATTCTCAGTCAGTCATTGTGCACAGCGTCTTATGCAGCAACTTACGTTCTACTCCCTGATGATGAGCATCGCTGTTTCCTGTGGCGTTGGGGTAGTTCGTTCCTGTGGCGTGAATTCATCAGCGGGGCCTGTACTGCTTCTATCGCGTCAAACTTACCGATATCGCGCGGGGCATAGGGATTCACCCAGCGAGGGGATGATGCAAACTCGAGTACGGGATCGAGGAGCCACCCTCCGTACGAAGCGTTTACCGAGAGAAAGAACGGGAAACTCGCGTACATGACTTCCACCGGGTTGACACGACTACGCGCAGACCATCAGCTCAGAATCGACACGGAGACGGACGGACTGTCGCAGACTCACCTATCTGTGCCAACATTTTGCATGAACATTTTGACATCTGACAGGTTGAACGATCCATCGCTATTCTGGCCTACGGTCAACTCGGTCCCAGCCATGGTCTGGCGCGCTGTGAGTGCGATGAGATCCGCGTAATTGGACGAGACGGCCGTTGCGCCCTGTAGGAGCGTCATCTCAAATGCCTCCGCACGTTTTACTGCTGTATCGTAGTTCTCCAGAAGCGCGGACACCTGCGCAGGGTTCAGCAAGTGCAATACAAAGCGAAGTAAATTCACTGTACCGCGTCTTGCGGAGATGTGTATTTCGATTTCCAATATGCGGCACGTTGCTGCGGGGCACCATCGAGAGTGGTGTAAGCGATAGGTGTTTCGCGTAATAGGCCGACACCCCATGTGACAGGTTTTGAGACGGTGCTGTCGACCGTGCCCATGTCGACGGAAATAGCGAAAAGTGGGAAACCACTACCAAACATATCCATGATGAGTAAAAACAAGGGTGATACCAAGCTGGTACTTACTCGTTGATCAGTTTAGGACCCTGTAGATTGTCGTCACTCAGTTTCCCCGTCGAACCGAACTCCAAGCGAGCATCCGTGTGGACTCTCTTCGTCATATCGGATCTCTACACACACAAAAGCGTAAGAGATGGCCCAAACCGGGGACGATAACTCTCACCAGCAGCATTGCATAGTAGACCTTCGAATCCTTGACAAGATTTGGGCTCGCGGAAAACGCCTGAGGAGTTCGCAGGAATGTTTCGTGGTAAACAATGGTGTCGGTTGTCCGTAAGTTCCAGTTCATCGTGTCGGTGATGCTGTCGGAAAGCCATTCTGTGGATTCAGCTGAGAATTGCGCAGCAGTCATGGTCGCGTGGACTCACCCCCACTAATATCCGAATATACCTGCACGGCGTGTGACTGGCCGTCGTTGGACTGTGCTTCCAAAGTCACGTAGGTGAACGGTACGGATTGTTTCACAGGATCGGCAGGCTATGGCGGAGAGTTTTCGCTCAACTCCGGGGACGACGATGACACGAATCGGAAGCGTACCTCGATGGGTGAGAGCCACGTTACGGTGATGTCGACAGGACCAGCCGTAATGTTCATGGTTGTCCGGGTAGGCGTAACTTGGATATTCGTCACTACGGAGTTGTTCACCGGACCAAGAAAGTCGCCCATCCACTTCCACGTCGTTCCATCGACACGAATGTGCCCCGCCCATCCCAGAGTGTGCTGCAGGTACAATCAGCACCTCCACGCACATTCATAACCACAAGCACACGACTTACGCCATTCCAAAATGAGGGCCAAATATGGGGAGCGCGGCTTGCGGTGGGGCTGTACGGAATATCGGTAGTGTTCATCCACGCGCTGAGGTACGGTGACCGGACTGCAAGAGGGGCGTAAGAGGTCCATAGCGTAGGGTTGAATTGCGCATATGTCGGTGGGGATAATAGACAACAGGAGGCGAGAGCGAGAAGCCACATCGATAAGCTATGAATCGGAATTAACTGGGGAAGACGACATGAGGAGGAGGTGAAGACTCACGTCGAGTGGGCCATATGTAAGTTGTTTAGCCCCACAATTAGATCACGTAATGATGCGGCAGGGGTTCGAGAAGCATGATCGGAACTCAAGTAAGGCCCGGTAGGACGCACTGTGTGCAGCGACCGTCATCGTCGCCTGCGTCTTCGGTATTAGCGCTGAAGTCAAGTTCGAGCACTCAACGTACTCAACTCTCATCGCCTTCAGCGCTGCGGCTACGCGTCAAGCCTGTAGAGCCACTCGGTCTTGTGTCTCTTGTCAGGTGCATAAATACTGGGGCTGATCATTCTCATCAAAACTGCAGTTATCCGGCTCGTTGTTTATGCAGGGCTTTGTGCTGGAGAAAGTTGGAGGGAACCCTGTGCATTATGACGCTCAGTGAACCGATTTCTACCGGACGAGGCACGGTAAGGCACGGTTCTTACCAAAAAATCACCGTTCCCCTCGGATCGGTGAGTTTGCTGAATGGCGTGTTGCTTTTCTGCGTAGCGTCTATTGCTCCATCGTATTCCACCGCTGGGAGCGTTTACGGCGTATACCGCACTCTCCGGTCCTCTCCTCAGTAATAGCCAAAACGTCACGATAGACGATTGACGAGAAGAAACATAAGAAGCGGGATTGCTGCAGCTGACCGGAAATGCGAAATATGCATCGACGGCAGGTCTAGTAGCCCGCGACGGAGTCTATTAATGTACTGAAAGATTGGTTAAGGTCATGGAAAACCTTTTGATCTGCCACAGTGAACACACCTCTAATTGACCATCAAGGTCCAGTGCGCGATGCGAAGCCTTCAGATGTCTGGAATGAAAGTTCATTCCGTACGCAGATTGAGTTGCGTCGCAGGCTTTGTCTTACGGTAGGCCGGAAGTCGAATAAACTCACCAAACCCTCGAGTGTCACTTCTGGATGTTGGAGTCGTGCTCTATAATCCATGGACAAGAAAGTAGGAATCTGGGAATGAAGGTCAGAACCAAGGCGCGCACGATTGGCGCGTTAGCGCTTTGGTGGGATCGTCGCCCACGTGAAATTTTGAAGGCGCGTCGCCCTACTAGCAGCTGAACGTGAACACTGCTTCACCTCCTATCATCTAGCAAGCGTTCCGCCGACAAATCTGAGGAATTTGTTGGCGTCGACATCATTTTCTTCGGAGCTGCGCACTACTGACGGCTGGCACTTGACTATGCCAGAGGCAGGCCGTGGAGCCAGCCGCAATTCAAGATGAGTGAAGGCCACGGTGCATACAACTCAAAAACGCAAGAGACTGGAATTTAGTCAACAATCCGATTCAACCCCGGCCGTAAGTCTACAACACCTAGAGAACGCCACCACTACCTCAGGCTCCCTCTCGCAAACTACTCTTCCTTTGCCTTTCATCGAATCAGGTGCCAGCTACCAAGAACTCAACCGACCATTTGTCTTCCTAATATTGCAGTCTCAATATTATCTATATCAGCGTACAAGCGGCTTTGCGTTCAGGCACGCCCCACGTATACAGCTTCGCCGCTTCTCGCAATGAACAAGATAATCTCATCAAAAGCAGAAATCGAGTTGACGTACCATTTATCGCCGAGGCTCTTCGTTGTACTCCGGAGGGGGCTCTGTCCGGTCGTTTGGCTGGAACGCCTGCACTACAATGCGTCGCAGGCTGTCCAAGTCGTAGCGGAGGCGTTGAACCTCGGGGGACACCGGCCGGTCAGAGCCATCGTCGACATTCCTCGGCCCGACGTTAGATGCTCTACCAGTCCTACCAGCTGCTGGTCTAGAAATAAGACTGCGGCTCCTGTCACCCTCGCGTGCCGCCCCCAATGCCATCTCTCGTCGGGTCTTCTCCGGCACAGGTGGGGTGTCCTGCAGATAGTCGAACGGGTGAGGAACTGTGCAGACTATGATGGGGCCAATTTCAGTATCGTCCGCCGGGGCGTGGTGGCGCACAGCCGGGCGGCGATGGACGCGTTTGCGCCGCCACAGGAAAACACCGAGTCCAGCTAGAAGGATCAATCCGAGAAGCCCGACGACGACCCCAACAATAGTGCTTTTGTGCAGAGGGTGACTTGGTAAATCTAGCGCAGCGACAAAATTGGTGATGTTTTTTGACCTTACAAACACGTAAATCAGCGCCAATTATGCAGGGGCCTCTGGTACAGGACTCGTCGTACCCTAGTGTGAGCGCGAGCGGAGCGAAAAGGCCACCGACCCCTGGACTGCTACAATCAGCGTGGGCGGTATAGAATGGGGAAATCTGGTGTTACGTTGCAACGATGTTTTGCGTGGGCCCTAGTGCATTGTACGTAGATACCGAGGAGAAAGCTGGTAGCGAAGAGTTGCGAGATGCGTACGCCCAGATTTGACGAATCATTTCGTCCCGTACGCTGTCGTCGGGACCGTCCGTCATAATTGAAGCAGTGAACATCGTCCATGCCGCATTTTCACTGCGGTTGACGTCACTCCTGACAGGAAGAGGAGAGGCTGCGAAATCAGAATATTAGTATCTTCGTTCGAAAATAAAATGAAGTAGACCCACGTACAATTATAGGAGGATACAATTTCGCGCATGAACCCAATTTCTTGTGAGAAAGTCTGAAATTTATAATGAGGTTTGGTGAATCACGGTGTACGCAAAGGACTCGCCTCGTTATCAACCAAATTCATGCCAAGCATCTGATGAGCGAAGAGATCGTACGGCAGCGCCCACGTTGAACCCTCCTGGTCATCGAAATTGGAGACGATATGTCCGGACTTGACGGCGAGACTCTTCCATACGTTGAAATATCGTTTTGCCGTGTCCTAAACGAAGTGTCCCTTTGGGTAAGAGTCGAGGTGAGGACAACATAAACTGACCGCAAAATGCTGCGAGTCCGGCAAGTTGCTGACGGCAACACTGATCTCGGCCATGGCATTTATTCCGATAATACCTTTCATCGCAAGATTAGGGTAGTCACCCGTACCGTCATCTGTAGAACCTCTGTGAACGTTGATGTATCCCAATAATGAAACCCGTCAAGGCCACTAACTGGTTTCCAGGGGGCGGAGAAGTGTTCTCCACAAGGTAATCCGCCCAGGTCTTAAGTAGGTGATACTAAAAGCAATCCATCAGACGTGCAGGTACTCTGACCGTGCTTTATCAAACTCACATAACGCGAGATATACGATCCGTCGCCGGATATCTTTGCATGCGTCAGTAGCATAATGAGCATGTTCCCAGTTTCTGTTCACCAAACGCGCTAGTTAGTACGTCAGCTGTAGTGTCTCAGACGACTACGTACGTTCGATGCCTAGGGAGTGGTCAGCAGTATTTCCGGTAGCTTTAGGGTAGGCCGTGCCTGTGACATGACTCTCTCAATTGCGTGTGGGAACGTTATATCGCTTCGAACCCACCAATATCTAATGGGGCATAGTTGTACGTCCAACGGGGCGACAATGCAAACTCGAGAATAGGGTCGATGAGCCATCCCCCGTATGAAGCATTGATGGCAAGGAAGAATGGGAATGCTGTATACATGAGTTCGACTGGGTTGACGCGGCTGAACGTTTATAGTCAGTACGGTTTCGAGAGGAGGGGGAGCAGACTTACTTGCTCGAACCAACGTCCTTCATAAACATCTTCACGTCCAAAGGGTTATATGACCCGTCGTCATTCCTGCCGATTGTCAACTCGGTCCCAGCCATTGCCTGGCGTGCGGAAAGTGCGACAAGGTCTGCGTAGTTTGACGAGTTTGACGAGACGTTGGTGATGCCTTGCAGAAGCGCCGCTTCAAACGCCTCAGCACGCCCCGCTGCGGCATGGTGGTCCTGCAAGAGACTAGTAACCTACGCCAGGGTTTATTAAGCGAAACATCTGTGTGATAAGCAAAACGTACCGCTTCCTGTGGAGTCTCGTACTGGGACTTCCAATACGCGTCGCGGTCTTGCACGACATTGCTGGCGGTAGTGTATGCAATTGGGGTTTCGCGCAACAAGCCAACACCCCAGGTGACAGGTTTTGACGTGGTGCTGTTGACTGTGCCCATGTCAACGGAGATAGCAAAAACGTTGTAGATTCTGCCCAATGCGCCTAGGGTCAGCCCCATCTAGAATGGGTATATAACTACTACCCGCCGCGTACCCATTGATGACAATCGGTTTTGATCCATTGAAGGACTCTGCGTTTCCAAGTACTCCTGTTGCACTAAATTGTTCCCGAGCTGTCGTGTGGGCGTCCACAGACCACGTCATGTCATCCCTCTGGATCAAATTCGTCAGAGTCCGTCGGCTACTAGAACGTGGAAGCTTACTAGAAGCATCGCAAAGTAGACCTTCGAATCCGCAGCGAACTGTGAACGTTCAGAAAAGGCTAAAGGGGTCGCCAAGAATAATTCATGGAAAAAGATACTGTTCCCCACGCGCTGTGAGTTCCAGCTCATAACGTCGTTGAGATTGCCGGAAAGCCACTCTGCAAATTTGAATCAGATCTACCCACTAGCATAAACAACGTGGGACTTACCCCCACTGATGTCCGAGTATACCTGAACGGCGTGTGGTTGGCCGTCGTTTGATCTCGCTACCAGAGTCACGTAGGTGAACGGTGCGGATTGTTTCACAGGATCGGCAGGCTTCCGGAGAAGGCTCAGTTCCAAAGATGAGAAAGATGACGTGAGAAAAGTAAATACCTCGATGGGCGAAAGCCACGTTACGGTTAAGTCCACGGGACCAGCAGTGATATTCATGATAGTCCGGGTGGGTGTTATTTGAATGTTTGTCAACAACGAATTGTTGAGGGGGCCGTCACCAATAGCGTCACCCATCCACTTCCATGTCGACCCGTCGACGCGGATATGTCCAGCCCATCCCAAAGTTTGCTGCAAATACGGTCAATACTTCTATCATATCTCTGGGTACGAAACTTACACCGTTCCAGAACGTTGGCCAAAGCTGGGGAGCACGTCTCGCAGCAGTGGGAGCATCGGACGTGTTCATCCATGCGTTGAGGTACGGAGACCTGACTGCGAGAGGAACGTATGAGGCCCATAAAGTCGGGCTGAATTGCGCGAGTACTGATGAGGATAGGAGAGAACAGAAAATGGGGCCTAGGAGCCGCATCGTGATTAGTTGGGGAGAACAGCGTGGAACACGACAGCGTACTCATTGTGAGTGTGTTATATGTATTTTCTTGCTCTACAACTGTATCATTCCTTGACACGGACGGGATCCAGGAGATATGATTTGAGCTGTCAGGCATGCCACAGCAAACAACGATGATCTTGGTCAAAATCTAGTCGGGCGCGCTCCGTGCGCGCGAGGATTGGCCATGATGGCCTGGCACTCGTACTATACGCGGCCTAGCTTGAAGCAGCGTCATTTCCGCCTGATGAGATTCTACAGCGCCGCCTCGGTTCTAGTCGTTGAACGCTTCCGAGTAAGTGGATCATGTGCAAGCGGGTATACGAGCGGTAGAACACGACATACCACATCTGCGATGCAAACACGTGTACGATATAGCGCTGGTGCCAGCAGTCGATCCCACCGCGCCCAATGCCACAGCTTGAGATGTATCTTTCAGAAGCTACCTGGTTACGTGGCTGTCTTCTGTATGGAGACCGATGCATTTCTCAGGGGGTATGTTGTCAGCGCTGGGAGCCCAGAGCACAGTGTATGCTACAATATCAATTTAGCTCGTTGAAATAACAACAACGATGATCACGAACTCACTCTCGTTCTCGCCAGACCGCAAGTCCCTTGATGTATAGCCTCTCCGACCAGGCCGACTTCTCCGTGATTCGCCACGTCGCGGGCACATTCTTTGTAGCCAAACCTGCACCATCCGTACCCAGCACAGTTCTTTTGTGATGATATGCCGGAGTCCCACGATATCGTTGAAGGAACAAGACAATAAAGATTCGAGAGTGAGGATGGTAGTGAGAAGCAAGAGACGCGTGATGGCGCGTCAACCCGACATGAGCGCGCTTTCGTTGAGTGATCGTCGCTAACGCGTCAAAACGCGTCGCCCCACCAGTGACTGAACTCGAGCACCATCTAACATCAAGCACGCGTTTCACCGCCATGTCTCTCGCGAATCTTGGAGAAGACACGTCTGAACGCTGTTGCTGGTGCATCGAAAAGGTCGGCAAAGCGGCCCTCAGGAGATGCGCGAGGTGTCAGTAAGTACCATCGAAAGTTGTAGCTCTCCCATTATCTGTGCATAAACCATTCTTACAACCCGCTTCTCATTCAATTTTTAATCGCAGATATGTACGCTACTGCTCGAAAGATTGCCAACGCATGGCATGGCCGTCACACAAACAAGCGTGCGACCTCGCCGCGTCGATGCGTGCAAGGCAGCTCAAGAACAACGACCCATTAATAAACAGTATCAATGAGACGATGGACGCAACAATCACAAAATGGCTCTCTTGCTGGCGCAGCTCGCTGTATAATTTTGGCATAATCGCCATGGACCTTCCCAACCACCCGCCAGATCGACTTGCAACTCACGTGTACGTGTCGTCCACTCCGGATCGAGTAGAGACGATATCGAAACTGAAATCCAAATCCCTAGCGTCGCGCTCTTCATGGAACCGCGCTATCGCCCTCCGAGCCGCGCACAGCTCCTCCAGGTATGTTCAGTCTCTCCAGAAGTAATGTAGGGCTGACGAACCCTTGCATTCGAACGACGAACAGATGTACTCTGGAAAGGTTATGCCTCGTGCAGAATACGCATCGCGAATGCGAGAGAAGCGTGTTCCCGAGGAGCAAGTCACTGCCTGGGAACGGGATATGCGTGGCGATCACACTCTGCAGCTGCAACTCGAGTGCGTTGGTCACCAGCGCACGCTCTGGATATCCTTCCAAACCCTGGAATCGCACAGGGGCGTTGACAAAGAAACGTCTCGTTCCCTTGCGTCCAATTGGCAGGACGTGCTCGCGACGAGTATCGAAGATGGGAAGACGTTTGGTGAAAATCTGGCCAAATCTAGCTCTCGTAAAGGCACTGCGTAGTCTCAGTCGTGCGCGTTCTCGTGGAAAGCCACCCTCGAGAATGATTTGTCAAAACCAAACAATAGCGATGTTATATTGTACAACACTCTTAGGTGTATCTATTCTTGATTGCCTACTGAGTGGGCAGCTGCTCGCTGATCCAGGAGATGAGTGTGTCAGGGTTCCGCGTCTGGATGTAAACAATCCCAGGGCCGGTGAACCTACGTCATATTGAGAACAGCACCACCACCTGAGCAGAAGGAACACGTACCGACACACGAGGCCCTCGTCTGTCTTCGCGCCGGAGAGCATGCCGCCGGCCTGAATTCGCTCAACAGAGTACTTCGCTGTCCACGCAACGAGATGTCCATTGTCCACTGTGGCGAAATTAGATGACGGGTCTCACGCAAGAAACAGAATGATCGACGTACCAATCCACTGCTCTCCAGGGCCAAGCTGTCGTTGTACGATCGCTCCCAAACTCGCGAGAATGAGGACACCGACGCCGGACGCCTGTTCCACGAATAGACCTTCGCCGGAGACTGAAGTAATATTTCAATACACCATATGAAGTGAGGGCAAGAAAGGGGGCGCGTACAGAGGGCCTTTCCGAAGCTTTGCGCCTTGTGCTCGAGCTTTATCCCCTGAGTGGCTGCGAGGAACGCGTGTTTGCTGAAATACCACGGCGTGCTGCCATCGAGGTTCACCGGGACGAGGTCTCCCCAAGTCTCAGGGGCGAGAAGGACCTCACCGGGGCCGGTAAACGTCGACGATGACAGGTCACCACCCGTCAAGAGTTTCTTGAAGCTGATCTTCAACTACAACCAAAACCACCACATCAATATCTGTTTCACGGACATAGGAGCTGGCACATGAAACGCACCTGGCCTCGAATCTTCACAGTCGCGTCCATGGCGACCATAGAGCCCGACTTGGCCTTGATTTCGTACCCCTGCTGGAGTCGCACCGACAGCAAACTGTTGCTGTCGCGGTACGAGATGCGGAACGCGGCGCCCTCGAAGTTGGCGTTCGTGTCGATGTTGCGCGCGCCGCCCTGGACGCCCGCAGACGGGGGCGGGGCGAGTTGGTGGTGGCCAGGCTGGGGCGAGTGCGGCGCGCCCTGTGGCGGGAATCCGTGTGCCTGCGCGCCGGGGTAGCCTGCGCCGGGCTGGGGGAACGACGGGGAGAAAGACATGGCGTGAAGCGTGTAGAGTTGGTCGAGGGGTCGAGGGGTGTCCCGTACGGTGATAGAGCAGCAGCTCTTATAGACGCGTCTTGCGTGCGAGCGGGAGGGGCTGTATCAGACGAACCTGTGCTCGGGGAAGCTTGAAGAGGAGTATCGATGATATCGGGCGCTGGGTCCTTGGTGGCGGCTGTGCAACAAAAGGCGGTGGACAACGCACCACCATTTGGTGAACAGAATCCAATCTTCCCCGTGCGGTGTTCATCACGGCGATGTATCGCTTGTGTCTCGACAAAACACCAAAATCGGGGTGCAGACGTCGTGATGGTCGAGAGCAACGTCGGTGAGCGGCGAACGTGTAATTAGCACCGGGCGCCTTTCGCGGTGTGAGGTGTACGGGGTCCCTGTTATGCAAGTCTCTATGAGGAGCAAAGAGAGCAATGTAGACGAGGGGGCAGCGTCGCATCCTGTGCGACGAATTTGACTCTGACTCTGTAAATGCGCTGCACGCCGAGTGCATCCGTCGCATAGGATCTTGATTGAAAATCGTGATGGTGTTCATTGCTCTTCATCTCGCACGAAACCACCACCCGCTCGTTGCCTTTGACCACGGCTAGTATCAAACGCGATGCGCGCGTCGGTTTTTCGGAAACACCACACTGCAGCTTTGAATTAGTCAGCACGGCGAGACGTGTTGATCCAAACGAAGCATACCACGTAAAAGCGTCGACACAGCAGCTATAGGGCGGTCTTCATCACTCGCCCTTCGAACACGTCTTTAAAGGTCACTCTCGGTCAGGTTGTGATAAGCAATGCTGAGATTAAGCAGCAACGAGTGTGACAGCACGACCTATGATACACTGCGGGTCCCCTTCCTCAAAAATGAACGTGTAAAAGATGATAGTAAAGCGCGGAAAAAGATGATCAAGGGAGAGTCTGCCAGGCCCTATTGGCAGTTGGCCGGGATGGTGGTGTCGTCGCGGAAGGCCTTGGCGTTCAGGCCAAGACCGCGCGACGCGAATGCCTTGCGGAGCGTGCATTCGTTGGCACCATCGAACCGGTTAACATCGGCCTGGATCCAAGCATCGCGGGCGGTGAGGAACGTCGGGTTGCACGGCTGGAGCGCAAGCGAGTCCATGAAGAGGTGGAGGAAGACGGCGTTGCCGCCCTCGGCGTCGGGGTTCGTGGGCGCGTCGGCGGAGAAGCCCTTCTCGGTGACGAGCGCGGCGTAGACCTGGTGGAGCATGTTGGCCCAGACTTCGCCGATGTCGTGGACCTCGTTGAGCTGCTGCAGGCTCGAGAAGCGGAGCGGGTTGGTCGTCGCGGAGGTCGAGTACGGGAAGCTGCGGATGCCCTTGGGGTCGTCGATGACGAACTGGCCCATGATGTAGTCGGTGATAGTCGCACTCGTCTGCTCGGTCCAGTGCGCCATCGCGTCGGACCAGCCCTCACCCATACCACCGGCCTCGGTGGTCTGGAGGCAGCGACCGGTACCACCGCCGGTGAGACGGTTGGTGATGCCGTGGGTCATCTCGTGGACAACAATGTCGTTCTCGAGGGCTCCGTCGCGGAGGGGGTTGGTGACGTCGAACAAGAACATGCGCATCTTGCCGGGCTGGCCGTCGGGGGGCGTCGAGAAGTCGGCGTTGTTGGTTCCAGCGGCGTCCTGGACGGAGATCGACACACGGTCGTTGGCACGTCCACCCTTTCCATTGTTGTTGTTCTGGAAGCTGCACCATCCGTCAGCATTGGCTCACAGATCGTATTATAGACGATGAACGTACTTGAACGCAGCCTCCGTGAAGCCGTAGCGGTACGCAATATCGTGCACGGTGTTGACAATGTAGAACGCGTTGGTACGCGCGACGTCAATGTTCGTGGCGGTCGTCGGCTGCTGCTTCAGGTTGTTGGTGAAGTCGAAGACGAGATTGGCCGCCGACTGCTTCGTGGTAACCTGTGTCCGGCCGGAAGTCTTGAACGAGATAGCGTTGTTGCCGCTTGTCGTGGTAGACGTCGTGGTACCGTCGCTGTGCCAGCCGTTGGGGGACGACAGGAGATCCTCAGGGTCCTTGAGGAGCTCAAAGCCCTGATCGGGTGTCTCCTTCTGGATGGGGAGAACACGGTACTAAACACGTCACGACTGAGCAATGTCCACAACATCATCAAATAAATACATACCGTAGCATGCGCGCGGAAGTCCGTGACAGAGACGACCTCACCGGTGTGCGCGTCGACGAACGCCTCGAACCACGTGCCAGTCGCGTTGTTGCTGATCTGCATAACGTGCGTCAGGGCGACGTTGCCGTCATCCTTGACGAAGTACTCGAGGGTCGCCGGGTGGTTGTTGTAGTCGCCGTCGAGGGTGTGCTCAGCGTTAGCAATCGCGTCCTCGAGGGGAAGCGTCGCGTTCGGCGACGCGAGGCTGCCTAAGAGCGCCAACTCAGCATTCGCGCACATTAAGCTTAATCGAAGAATTTCACATACTCGGCTTCTTCACGAAAGACGAGCCAAACGCGACGACCTTGTCGCCATTGTTGAACGCGACGTTGGCGACGGCGTTCGCGACGGGGACGCCGTTCTAAGGACAATGGGACACCCGCGTTTAGCGCGAGGACGACAGACGCGCAATGGGACAATATTGTGACTCACCCATTGCTGGCGGACGAACGCGTGGCTGGAAGCGTCGCCTGCGAAGCCGGACTTCCAGGCGACGTTTTCAGCGTCGACGCCGAGCTTGGACGCGACGTAGGTCATGGCGGCATCCTTCAAGTCCTCGGTGGCGCGCTTGCGCAGGGGGTGGTCATCACCCCTCTTGCCAAAGGTCTATACGCATTCCATCAGCACCGAAACCCGCCAAAGAGACCAGCGGACGCACCTCGTACGTCGACTCGACGTTGTAGGTCTCGAGAACGAAGTTGGAGCCCAGCTCACGCTTGCGATGTGTCGCGTGCTTGGAAAACTCTGGCCACGGCGCTGCCGCTGCAGAAGACGCAAAAGTAACTGCAAGAAAAACGGAAGCGAAGAACTGCTTGGAAAACATAGCGGCGGTGACCAGACCAAACGAAGAAAAGAACGGCGGAAGTGAGGGGGTATGGGGACTCGAGGATGGGGGTGTACCAGGAACAGCGGTCGACGCTTATGAGGTACACGGAGCAGACCCATGCCTTTTATATTCTGCCTGGTGGTTGCAGGTCTTGGGTATGGATACAGTAGCGATGCACGCGTCCGTCGTGAACAATCGCCGTGCCAAGACATCTCGCCGGGACGCGCCAGGCCCGCGTCTCGCGCACATGGCTGCGCGTCCGCCCGACATCTGCGAAGAAACGGCGCAGAACGGTTCATTTGAGGCATTTCAGATATATGAAGGACCCACAAATCTATTTGTTTCGCCACCAGGGGCCGGGGAGGCAGGGGGAGGAGGACAACGCGAGCTGTGCTCTGGCCCAGTCTGACCCGAGCTTCCATCCGAAGCGCGACCCGAAAGCCTGTCTCTGCTGCGGCAGAACACGCTCAGCACCGCGCGGCGCTGCCAGGTACGTATGCCAGCCTGAACAACCGAACCGAGCCGAGGTTGTTTGTTGGAAACGTATGGAGAGCGTAAAAGTTGGTTGGTGGTGAAATCGTAACGACCGTGACGAAGGCGCCCGTGCAAGGTGTTGGTCCGCCCATCGGTTGCTGCGGAACTAACTTCTAGGTTACCGCCGTGGTACGGAACAATCCTTACGGGTCCGAGTCTCGAAATCTGGTCAACGCTCCACCGGTCTCTCAGAATGAACCTGGATAGGATAAACGTTCAATGTGCAGCGCACGGGCCTGGTCTATGCACTAGCTTGATAAAAATGCGATATGGAGGGCAAACGGATCCATCAATGTTCTCTTCTAACGTACATGGCGATATCAGCCTTTGGTAGATCATCGTGGAGGCGAGAACGTGCAGTGTCCACGCCGCACGATCATGACATGCTGACCGACACGCCGAAAGACGACCTCGTGAGCGCGGGTAACTCGGCCATGGGACGCGTACTGCTCACCGGGACAATCTTACACGAGGCCATACACGTCCGCAAACTCATCGTCGTCCTCCTTGTGCACCGACAGCTCAACAATTCCGCGGACCATTTCCGCGAACTCCTTCCCGACGAGGTGCGAGAGGAACGCGAACCCCATGTCGGCGCCCGCCGTCACGCCCGACGCCGTCCAGGTGTTTCCGTCCACGACCCAGCGTGCACGCGGCACCCAGTTCGTCTTGGGGTAATCGGCCTGGTACAGCGATCCCCGTGAGAAGTGTATTTCATAAAGAGTGAGGAAGAACGACTGACGGTGATGACTTTGTAAAGCGACTTGTTGGTCGTCGCTTTCTTCCCATCGAGCCATCCTGCACGCGCCAGGAGCTCGGAGCCGGTGCACACCGACAGCACGTATTTAGCCTTTGGCGCGAAGTCCCTCAAGAATTTCAACAGCTCCGTCTGCGCGTGCTCAGGGCGGCTCGTGATACCTACACCGAGTCAAAACTATCAGCGACATCCCTTCTGGAGAAAAACGCGAAAGCACATACCACCCGGAACGAGGATCACGTCGTACTTCTCCTCCGGCTTGATAGAACCAAACGTCCGCGTCGGAACGAGAGCCGGGCCGGAGCTGCCCTGTACAGGTTCAGCAGTCGCCGCGAGGAAATCGAATTCCACCGAATAGGCTGGCGTAAGCCCAAATTGTTTGAGGTACCTGGGCGAGAGGGAGCTGAGGAGCTCTGTCGGGCCCTGGAAATCCGTTGGACACGCATCGGGATAGAGGCAGACAGCGAGTTTCAGGGGCGTGGTCATGATTGCTGGGCTGGTTGTGGGTAGCGAGAGGGTGCAGAGTGCAATTGCTCGCTGGATGGCATGATCACTGTGGGAGGGCTATATATGTGCTAACGAGGCGACTGCGCGTGTGTGCTCACCAGGGCGTTCATCTTGAATTTCACAGCCCCTGTGGCTTGCATCTGTTGCTGCAACGTCCTCGGTCATGTAAGCCAAGCTTCACCGATGATGTGCCCTGAACGTGAGTTGCTGCGGTCGTAAGCTTACAATTATTGCAGTTGATGTGCATCGAACACCACACTTTGAGGGTCACGTAGACACCCGAGAAGCCATCTTCTTCGAATTCGCTGTATTGCGTGATGTGCAGGGTCGAGAGTACAGTGGAGTGCTGCAGCAACGAGGACATCACTTGACGCTACGCCTAGCGTGGCGTACGCATCCTTGTTTACGACAGCGGTGGCGGATGCCCGTACGAAAATAGATGAACTTCGTCGGTGTGGGCTAGGTACCGACGTACTCTCAGGCTTCGACAAAGCCCGATCTCCTACACGAAACAACTATGAGCATCGACCCGAAGGGCCATAGCGATGAATCACCCACCAAAGCGGGCTGCCATATGATAGATTAGTGAGCATGTTGCTAGATACCCCAATCCGTGAATCTTGAAAACACACACGCGCCCCGTGTGATGTTGTCTAATCTCACGGGGTCGTATTGATGCCCCGACTATTCTGTGAACCTGATGCACGTAAGTCCGAAGCACCCGGGATTTAGGGCGTAGTGAGAGGCGCACCTTCAAGAGCCGGGAGAAGTTCGGTTTTACGCACAGAGAGGCTATATTTGCGTCTTCTGCAACACGTTGTGAGGTGCTAGAGAGGATCTCAGTGACGTACCATGAGCCGTTATGAACCTTGATCGTAGCCGCTCGCCTCGAGGCTTCAGGCCCGTAAACCCTTCAAAAACTAGGCGTCATTCGCTCCCATGGTAGTTCTCCAAGTACCAAGAGGGATTCCCATAAGGTCTTTGGAGGTTGGCATCTTTGAAGGTTGGTATAGTCGAGAGTCTTCATGAACAAGCACTCAGCCTGGCACTGCAGTGAGGTGGCCAACAGGATAACATGGTGATAACAATAGTGTACGAGTGTGAGGATAAACCGATAACCAGACTGTATCGTAAGGTAGGGTTGCCCGTAGGTGGCATAGTGGGCCGTGTATTATCTACGAAAGCTTTGGCACAATTAGTATGACAACCGGGACGGACACGGATGCTACTCACCAAATGAGATGCCCATGGTACAAAGGATCACACCTCCTTTGGTATGATCATCTCGGACGATATTCTCCGCGGCGTCGGAGGCGACGGCAACGTTCGATCGTCCCCAGTCGATTCCGACGACCTCTCCCTCATAACGTCCGGGACCTTCTCCGGCGCAGACGCGCTATGGGGTATCGCGGGGGCTGGTACCGCCTCTGGCTCGACGATGCTATCCGTGACCTTCTCGACCTTGGCGAGGGGAAGTGTATGCGCGTGCTTGGGGTGGTCGGAGCCCTGGAGGTGCGGGTCGTTGTAGATACGCTCGCCGGGGTGGTGCCCCGCTTCGACGATGGCAGGGTCTGGCGGGATGATGAAGGCCTCCGGTTTCTTTGGGGGGTCAAGCATCTCGCGATGGCTCCGAAAGCCGAGTGCGCGCGCCCGCTTCTCGCGTCGGTGTCGCTTGTAGAAGTAGATAATGAAGCCTATGAGCCACGCCGCGCCGACACACGCCCCCGAGACCGCGCCGGCAATGATAGGTGTCTTCGCCTTGTGGCTAAGGCACGGAAAGTCAGGTGGAGGATGTGTAGGACGATGTGTACGGCGTACCCATGCAGAGAGGCCTCCGCAGATTCTGAGGGGGTCATGGCGTCTATCTCGAAGCCTGAAGGAAACGACATATTCGACAGCCGTGCTCGCCGTGTGGCCCTTCGGGGACGAGAGGAATGTCGACGGGGAGGGAGGCGAGAGGGAAAGTAGAGGGCAGGGGGATCAAGTGAGGAGCCATGAAGAACGTTTGCAGCAAAGACGTATGAGCGTTATTGGCGCCGAGACTGCTCCTCAGGGGCTCCCAGCTGCGGGCGCCGCACTCACTTCCGGACTCTCATCTTCCCAACGAGCACCAGGCACAGAAATGCTCTTGAACGAGCCTTCGCGCTCACCAAAAAATATGTCTCGTGGTCCAGAGACTCCCTCTGCACGTAACTCGTATGTTTGAAGACTTTCCTGAACTCCGGAACGGGTCCGAGCGGCGAGCCACCATGTCAGCTTGATTATCCTCGGGGCATTCGAACGGAGACTGCTATCTGGAATTTAGGCCGGGAAGCTCATCGAAATGGTGGGCCAGACCTTCATGGTATGTCGGCTTAGAGTGTGGGCACTGGTGAGTCGCGACGAAACACTATGTGATGCGACGACCTTGCTCTGCTGCTGTCATGACCTCTCCGTCCTTTACTTCCACCTTCTCCCACCCTGTAACTTCTTTTACTAGGATTATCCCAACCCAACCGGCTATCCTTGTTACTTTGTAGCGTTGTACGACTGCCCTCGGTGGCACTGTCGTATTGGTATCATGTATGTGCCTTTTCTCTAATGAATAATTCACTGCGCTTACCTCTCCCGTAGGCTCCTCAGTTTATTTCTAGAGAATATATCTCCTCCCCTCGCACAGAGCCGGAATCCGCGACGTCGGAGTAAATGATAAGTTTGTGAGCAGTCATTCGACATCCCTAAAAAACGACACGCCGTTCTCTGTCAATATGGTGCTCGGAATTGACCAAGCAACCTTTCGCGCCCTCACTTCTTGACATTTTGGCACTTCCGACACGCTTCTCCAAGGACGATTCCAACGCTATTGATGTGGGCCGTTTTTTTGTTCGCTCCACCGCTCAGATTCTGTTGCAATTGAATCAGCGTTGCAGGGCACTCGAGAAGTCGTTTCTCAAACTGCGGGCTCAAAGTCACTCAACGTCTGGACGATCCCGTCATCTCTGAGATGCACTGGTATCAGCGCGTATTGGGCGCTGACCCGGAAGCAGAGGGTGGGCCGGATGGCGATGCGAAAGCGAAGCCTGTGGCGGGCTGGGTAGAAACTTTTTTTCTCAATCCGTATGGATATCCATCCAAGAACTTAAACGTCTAACATCATGCCCGCAGAATGCTGAGAAGCTCCTCGCGTGCGAGAAAACGTTACCAGCACGGCATTTCCTACTATAGAATGTTGGTTTTATCAGTCAGTGAGTTCCGTATAAACACGCTTCATGCTCAGCTTTTTAGGATTCGCCCTGTAAGCGTTGGCTTTTCCAGCTCCCCGTCTGGCCTTCAGTCGTACTCGCAGTGCCGTCGCGATGTCGGTTACTGACATAGAGGTTGTTTCGCTGTATAACACGTTGTAGGTCGTCTCTGTCTCATAGTCGCGGCCTACTAGCTGATTCGCATAACATAGACACACGGCGGTCGTCATCGAGCTTGTGGCGTCTGGTATGCACCGCCCCACACTGCATATATGCGACTCATTGACGCTGTGACAGTCCTATGTTTCTACGACCACATTCTGACCTTCTTTCAAGAGGTGCAGTATATCTGGAAACGACGGTTTTCAGTCATAACAGCGATCTTCCTACTCAACCGCTACGTGGTCATGTCGGATCGCATTGTGCGGCTTTTTCAGTTCAAGTCGTGGCGAGGATTTAGCCATGCGGACGCAAATTATGTGCGTATTTTTCGGCTCCGCGCGGTATTTGTTTAACTGATACGATGACGACGTAGCTGTAAGATGTTCCATTCTATGCCTTGGTTTCTCACACTCATCGAGTGACCGCAGCTGTAATATCGGATGGAGATGGAGTGAAGCTAGCACCATCGTGATGCACTTGTGTATTGTCGGTAGGCGGCCCATTTTTTTCGCCCTATTCCATTATGCACCTGCTCTACAGGGTTCTCGGCGCTCCACGCCTACGCTGTCTATGGCAAAGACAAACGTGTCTTCGCCTTCGTCACGATCATGGGAGCCATTAATCCTATCCTCAACATTGCAAGTCTCGTGCCCCTCGCCACACTCCGTGCACTAAATTGCAGTAGTATTATAGCACTACTCTCTCCATTCAAGCCTTGGACCCTCCGTTCACTGGCTGCAGAGAAGATGGAGACGCCCTCGACCTCAAATTGTGAGTTTTGACGAAAGCTAGGAATTTCAAAGTTGTATGCTCACGGTACCGATACCCAACAGCTGTAAGTGTGTGGCGGATCCCGACTGACCCGTATCAGTGATGACCTATCCCGCTCCAGTTGTCGCCGGTGTGGTGGCAGCGTTCGTCTCCAAAGCAATTGTGTTAGCGTTGATGTGGTGGCGGTTGGCCGGTGATATCTCGATGTTGCGCAGGCTGAAAATCAAGACTTCGTGTACCGCTCTTTTGTGGCGGGACGGTACGTTTGTCGGGATGTTTCGTGGAGTTTATTGGTGCTGACCATGGTTGCCCAGGGACGGTCTACTTCGTGCAAGTTGCTTCCGTAGAGGCCTACTTATATCAGACTGACACACGTAATGCCGTATAGCATCCTGATTATCGTGACTACACTGAGCCTTATCTCTTGCTCTGATTCGGTAAGAACTCAAAATCCCTGTTGTCCACTTGCTGGCCGAGCCAACCTTTCCTTACAGATGAAAGGAATTCACAATGTTACGGCCATATCGGAGACGTGAGTAGATGCTCCTTCATAAATTCCCACAATCCTAACCGCTCCTCGTCCAGACTGGCGTGTATGTGTCTCTCACGGTACATACTGCACCTCCGTGCCACCGCACTCGCCAGCAGCGCCGCCGACATCTCACTTCGTGTTTCTCACGTATCCGACCTGCATTTCGCGCATCCCGATGTCGGGTCGAGAAGTCGACGGACGCTGTTCTTCACTGACCCGGAGGCGGATGGGTTGTCGCTGTCGCTCGCAGAGCGGATGCACGACGACCCATGATGGTTGACAAACTCGGGTCACGTATTCTTTCCCGAGCCTCACGTCGTGCAAATTCTTGGAGTACGACGAGTGTAACATATCACGGACAATTCACAGAGATATTGTTCTCCTTCAATCGGAACCCACATGTCCGGGCCCGTGCGTAATTGCGAACAACAACGCACCCCCGACTATTCAAGCCCAAGCACGACCATGGCGGCGCAGCTGACCAGTCTTTAACCCCACTCAGCTTTGCCAGCTCAGAAAGATATGCACGGTAAGCTCCGTCGTCATACTCTTCTCTCATCTCCACTTCCAGGGGTCCCTTCCTCAACTGGACCACGAGACGTGTAGAGTGCTGTCTTCACGTCGGACCTCTGAACGGTACCATCCTAAACCTTGTAAACAACACGAAAGACGCCAGCACTTTGGGTTCCCTGCGGTCCTGGTGTCATGCAGTGGCTTCCGTCCAGTCAGCATTGGTGCCTTCGCCGCTAATGTCGATCAAGAGAACGATATCGCCCGTTCTACGACGTTCATGTGCCTCGTTATTCCGTCAGCGCAGGAATGACGAAACCTGTCGCCACAGGATTGTTATAAAGCGATGCGATAAAAGCTTGCGCTACCTCAAGCGCCACCCCCGACGACTTTGTCTACTATGGCCACCGTCTTGAAAGTCGCCGTCTTGTTGTTCCCTCAGGTCTGCCCCACAGACTACCAGGGCCCAGTTGACCTGTTCAGTTTTCTCTCTCCGAAGAGTATCGCCGACCACCAGTGGAACTCGTCGCATGCCCTCACCGCTGACTTCCTGGCCGTGACGATGGACCCTGTGTACGGCTCCTCGGGTCCTGGGTTCGTCCCCACTAGGACCTACGATTCTGTCGGACCTGACGAGCAATACGACATCATTCTTGTCCCCGGAGGTGCGTAGTCAGTAGTCAATCATTGTTATCTTCGAGGCGTCGTTAACTCCCATACAGGTCCAGGGAGCAAGGCCGGTGCCACGCCTGAGCGTGTCGTCGAATTCATCAAAAGTCAGGCTCCGAACGCCACATACGTGCTCTCTGTCTGTACCGGCGCGCAGCTACTCGCTCGCGCGGGTGTACTCCAGGGTAAATGCGCCACGACGAACAAAGCAGCCTTTTGCCAGATTAAGGTGCATAAATTACTGTTTTCTGTTTTTAGTCATGGCAAATTCACACTTGCACGAGTAGAGCGACTACCCAGATGTCAAGTGGGTCTCGCACGCCCGCTGGATCCACGCGGACAATATTTGGACGTCCTCCGGCGTCGCCGCAGGCATGGATATGGCGTGCGCATTCCTCGAGGGTCTCGTCGGGGTCGATATTGCGACCAAAATTCGTGGCTACATCGAAGTGACCAAGCACGATCAATGGGACGACGATTTTGCTGATTATTGGAACGTCGATGGATGCGATTGATTCTGTAGGCATGTCGTTCCAGTCCTTATTCCGACACTGATCGGTATTTTCAGGAAGCTTGTAGATTCTAACAGCCATCGATGCAGATATGCGTTAGTACACCAGACTGGGCTGATAATAAACTGCATTATAGATAGTCTAGACGTCTGCTGACTGAAGAAGATTTTCAAAAGGCACCCGAAACACCCGCACGTTAGCATTTCACGTCAAAAGGCATGCTCCACGTACCGACGCGCGTACCGTACTCCCAGGAGCGCGCATGTCGGCGACTTGGCACCGCCCATCGACTGGCGTAAACCAATAATACCGCCAGGACGATCGTTCGATTTTCGAAGCGAGGACGCCTTTACTCAGCAAGCCGCTAATACGCGCCCTGTGAGGAGTGGTTACCAATACGGAGAACGGACATCGTGTCTACATCTCACAAGGCAGGTATCGTCTGATCATAAAATCACACTTTGTCTTACACTGAAAGGTCGGCGTATGCCCGACGTAGGAGCGAACTACCGTACCTCGATAATGTCGGAAGGCATGGCACAAGGCCGCCCCCACCGCCCCCACCAGAGTCATGAAACGCCACCGTCTATCACCTGGTATTCGGCCACGCAGCGCTACATACGTCCGTTAGTATATATACAGTTTCGCAAGAGCCAACGAAAACCAGCACCCCAGTGGTCTCTCATCGTCCCAGTCTTCACCAACTCCACTCTACACAACTATGTCGCGCAAAGACCTGACCTGCGCCGTCTGCCTATACCCCCTGCTGGACCCGACAGACTTCCAAGGTTCCGTCGAGCTCTTCAGCTACATTTTGCCCGCAAGCATCGAGCAGTTCAAGTGGTCGCCCGCACCCGCATACTCGATCACTCCCGACTACCTCGGCGTCACCACCGAGCTCGTCTATGGCAACTCCGGACCGGGCCTCGCCCCGACGCGCACGTACGACAGCGTCAAGTCCAACGAGGTGTACGACATCATCTTCGTCCCTGGAGGTAAGCATTGTCCATCACACTCATCAGCCAGTAGATCTTTACAGCTCATCATCGGATTTTTTAGGATTAGGCAGCAGCCCGGCACTCGCCCAGCCCGCCCTCCTCAAGTTCCTGACGGAGTTCGCGCCGAAGGCGACGTGGGTGATGTCGGCGTGCACGGGCTCGGAGCTGCTCGCAAGCATTGGGTGGCTCGACGGGAAGCGTGCCACGACCAGCAAATACGAGTACAAGGAAATTACGGTTGGTACCATCATTGCCTCCTACATTTCGTGCTGCTGATGCAAAATAAACACGCAAGGCGCGCTTCAAGGCTGTGAATTGGGTGGCGCACGCACGCTGGGTCGTGGACGGGAACACCTGGACGTCGTCGGGAGTGACGTCGGGAGCTGACATGGGGTATGCGTTTTTGAAGCACCTTATTGGGGATGAGATCGCGAACAAAATCCGCGGGATTGTGGAGATGACGGAACACAAGCAGGACGACGACGAATTCGCTGCGATGTACGGTCTCGAATAATTTGTCCCTGCCAGTGGCCATAAGAATTGATAAATGCGTTGCAAGTTCTTTATGTCTTGTTTGCGTCATTATGTAGTCCGATGCAGGTGGGT
The DNA here is from genome assembly GCA_027924225.1 of Bjerkandera adusta. Classification (NCBI taxonomy): domain Eukaryota; kingdom Fungi; phylum Basidiomycota; class Agaricomycetes; order Polyporales; family Phanerochaetaceae; genus Bjerkandera; species Bjerkandera adusta. Next base: position 43,308 of record BSCZ01000509.1, read on the forward strand.
CGACTACTTAGTTCAACAGGAAGTCTTGCCTCCAGTACCGGCACCAGTGGGGCGTGCGTAGTGAATTGAGTGCGGTGAAATAAATAAATAAAATGCAACGAAGTGCACCAAGGAGTCTGGTATTCCAGGAGCGGCATATGGGTACATCTAACGACAGATCACAATCCCCCCAGTAAAACCGCCGCGCTCATGGGCTAGATACGTAACAAATTACAATACTACCAGGATGAGAGGTTCGACTTCCAAAGCGAAGAACCCTTTACTCAGCAAACTGATACGCGTCTACTGGAATTAAAAACGTCTCCTCACGCGGAGTGGGGACACCGTGTCTAAATCCCGTAAAGTAGAGGGGCTCGTCAAGCGAGGATGTCACGCTTTGGCCCAGAGTACACCAAAGGGATATGTGATCGGTGAGTGTCTAGCGTTGAAATGAGCGGGAACGATATGTCTATGTGTCTATGCCGAGGTATGCATTTTATCCTAGGCTAGCTTCCAAAATAATTGAACAAACTAGACAGAACTTGATTTTCTCGAAAGCCGTTCTAGATCTACACCCCGCCAGAGTCACGAACCGTCACCACTCGTCACCTGCGCGTCACGGCCACGCGGTACCCAATACGCTCGCCAGTATATAAACTGCTTCGCGGCAGAGAGCCAACAAAACCCACACCCCCACAGTCTCTCACTGTCTCGATCTCCACAACTTACGATGTCGCGCAAAGATCTGACCTGCGCCGTCTGCCTATACCCCCTACTCGACCCCACGGACTTCCAGGGCTCTCTCGAGCTCTTCAGCTACATCTCACCAGCAAGCATCGAGCGGATCGGATGGTCGCCCGCACCCACATACTCGATCACGCCCGACTATCTCGGCGTGACCACCGAGCTCGTCCAAGGCACATCCGGGCCGGCGCTCGCCCCGACGCGCACGTACGACAGCGTCAAGCCCGACGAGGCGTACGACATTATTTTCGTCCCTGGCGGTACGCCTTAACGACTCCCATCTCCCAACAATTAATTGATATTCTCCGAATGCTGTAGGCATCGGCAGCCGCCCGGAAGTCGCCCAACCTGCAGTGCTGAAGTTCTTGACGGAGTTCGCGCCGAAAGCGACCTGGGTGTTGTCAGCGTGTACAGGCTCCGAGCTCCTCGCCCGCATCGGGTGGCTTGATGAAAAGCGCGCCACGACGAACAAGTCGGTGTACAAGCAGGTCACGGTCAGTCAGCCTCGCCCGCTCTACCACATTTCCCTGCCGCTGATCGAGACCGATTACGCCAGGCGCGCTATGAAACCGTGAAGTGGGTTGCGCACGCGCGATGGACCGTGGACGGGAACACCTGGACATCGTCGGGCGTGACGGCGGGGGCCGACATGGGGTACGCGTTCTTGAAACAGCTCATCGGGGATGAGCTCGCGAACAAGATCCGCGGGATTGTGGAGATGACGGAGCATAAGCAGGACGACGATGAGTTCGCTGCGATGCACGGACTTGAGTAGTTTGAACCAAGCCACAAGGAAAATTGTTGAATGCATTGCGAATTTCTTGAAGGTGTTTGCTGATGCCACTAGGCTGTCTCTGCAGGTGAATTGAGTAAATTTACAAACTTCAATTGGTCTTCTACATGCAACGTTACAGCGTTATTGATACATTGAAATCTCACGGAGAGCTCCTTGATTCCCCGTCTAGTCGGTGTAGGCTCCAACATTGGCAGGCTAGTCAGAGAATTAATACCACAGCGTCGAAGAGAGTGGGCGGAACCACTTACCGCGACATCACGAGCATACTTGTACAGAATACCTCTCCTCTCCCGGATCTGGTTCTTGCCAGAGGCCTCCCACTCCTTACGGCGCACAGCCTGCTCTGCCTCGTCGACGAGCCAGTTGATTTCACGCGAATGCGAATCGATGATGATCTTGTCTCCGTCCTTGACGAGTGCGATCGGACCACCGTTGATGGCCTCAGGTACGACGTGACCTGTAAACAATCTCAGAACGTGGTGCTTGTATCACGAAAATATGGTAGGTACCAATGATGAATCCGCGTGAGGCACCAGAGAAACGGCCGTCGGTAATGAGGGCGGTCTTGCCTCCAAGGCCGGCGCCCATGAGGGCACCAGTGGGGCCTGCGTAGCGAAGTCAGTACAGTGGAATGAAAAGAAAAAAAAATACGACAAAACGTACCAAGCATCTCTGGCATTCCGGGGGCACCCTTCGGGCCCATGTAGCGGAATATGACAACAGTGCCCTCAGTAATTTCGCCGCGCTCAAGGGCGGGATAGAAGTCGTCGAGCCTATTCCAAGCATAAGATTCGGCTAAAATCGAAAAGAAAAGCATTGGGCTCTCACTTGTCGAAGACCTTGGCAGTACCCTCGAAGCGGTCGCCCTCCTTTCCGGTGAGCTTCGCAACGGCGGTATCGGGTGCGAGGTTTCCGCGGAGGATGGTCAAGTGTCCAGAGGCCTTGATAGGTGCGTCAAGCCTCCTCACGACGTCCTGAGTAGCGAAGTCGAGTTCCGGAACGTCCTCGTAGTTCTCCGCGAGCGTCTTTCCCGTGACGGTGAGTTGTGAGCCGTCGATGAGGTCGGTGTTCTTGAGCAGGTACTTGACAAGCGCCGGTATACCGCCGACCTTGTGCAGGTCCTCCATCACGTACTTTCCTGAGGGCCTATAGAATGATTAACAACAGGGAAATAAATTAGTTGAGAGCATGCCTACTTCAAGTCGCAAAGGTATGGTGTCTTGTCACGGATCGTCTGGAAGTCGTCGATCGTGAGCTCAATATCGGCAGCGCGTGCCATGGCGAGGAAGTGCAGGACCTGGAGCAATTTAGCGAAGTGCCCGTAAATAGAAAACGTCGAACGTACGGAGTTGGTGGATCCACCGAGAACGTTAACAATTACGATAGCATTCAAGAACGATTGCCGAGTAAGGATATCTCTGAAAGATGGTCAGAATCGAAAGAAGAGCGGGTGAGTTGTCGCAACGTACTTTGGCTTCAGGTCGAGCTCGAGAAGTTTGTGCAGGTATTTCGCAGCCAAGAAACACTCCTTGATCTTCTCCGGGTAGACAGCAGGGGTACTTGCTGAGTACGGCAACGACATGCCCAAGACCTCAAGCGCACTCGACATGGTGTTCGCCCTATAACGACGTCAGCACATCTAGTGGCACAAAGTAGGGAGAACACTGACGTGAACATGCCTCCACAGCCACCGGGGCCAGGACATGAGTGTTGGACGACGTCTTTACGCTCCTCTTCTGTAATCTTGCCCACGGCGAACGCGCCATACGACTCAAAAGCATCGACAGCAGTCATGTGGTCGCCTTTCTTCGCGCCGAAGGCGGGGCAGTCAACCTGCCGCACGCCGGGCTGGATGGTGCCACCGTAAACGATGATAGTCGGCCGGTTGTGGCGGACAGCAGCCATCAAACATCCAGGCATGTTCTTGTCACATCTGGGCCCGGCATTTCAGCTGCAGACCGAATGAACTGTGTGCGAATGACGAACCCTGGGATAGAGATGTTGGCGTCGTAGTATTGACCGAGGGTGACCTGGATGTGATATCAGATATCGTCGGTAGAGCACGTATCTGAGCGACGTACCGCTTCGATCGAATCCGCGATGATGTCACGACTTGGCAATCTGTCGTAGAGAGATTGGGTTATTTAGCTTTCGCTCCTCCGATAAATACAACCTACGAGTAGCGCATGCCTGCGTATGGTTTTAGCACTCGTATCACATAATTTGTAAGGAAACGCACCGGCGGTACCCATCGTAATAGCATCACTATGGGGTAGAAGGACCCTATTAGTTACAATATTGTCCCGGCGGCAGTGCAACAACGAACCTGATACCAATGGTGTTGAAGATCAAGCCCACCAAACCTTCTTGTGTACAGCCCTCTTTGACTTTCTTTGCCAAGTCAAGCTACGGGTTCCCATGTCAGCCACTGTCTTCGCCGCAACATACGCCAACTCACGAGATGGAAGTTGCAAGGGTTGCCTGAATTTTCTCGATCAGAAAGACGGTGACCGGACTATAAAGTTTGCGTACCTTCCCACCAGATGGGGGAGATTCCGACCTAGGAATGCGAGGAGGGTTGAGCGTGGGTGAAAGATGTAGAACCGGGGGACGTACCTGCGGCTTGTTGAGGTCCTCTTCCGTCAAACCGACGGCGTGCACTGGTCGACGCGATCACACCTGAGCTTTCCATCCTAACATGTCCTCAAAGTGTAGACGTACGCATCGCTTGAGCACCTCCTCGAATCTGCCAAAATCGTGAGCGTGCAGCATGATATCCGGACTGCCGTACGGACCTTCTGCTGGGTGATCTCCCGCGAAAACTTGTTGAGCACGACATTGCTCTGCTGCGCGGGCCGCGAGATAGTGTGGCTATGAAACTGTGAGCCTGGAAGTCGACGGGGCGGGGGCGGGGCAAACGCACATTTCGACGCCGTCAGACATGGTGGGAAGAGGAGAGGGGTGAATTTTTTGGAGGACCAGACGGGTTGTGCTTTTCAGGCTGGATATCCATGGCTCTAGAGTCCCAAATGACTGCAAGTGTGCAGATGATCGCGTCACGCAACATGATTGTGAGCTCTTCTCTCCCCCTCCGGACCGTTCGGCCAATCAAATCCGACCATTTTGTCACTTGCCCACGTTCGAAATTGGTGCGGCCGGAATTCGAGAAAAACATACGAGGGAAAGACGGGGAGAACCAAACCAAACCGACGGCTCGGTGCTAGAGAACATATACTTTCACGATAGCTCTCACAGACTGGACAGTAGGAGCTTCTGACAGCCGACTCGGACCATTCGCCAAATATTAGCTTGGAACGTTGTTTGCTATAATCACACCACAATTTATTAGTGCAAAGAGGACAACAGAAGGGATGTTTTTCGTAGGTCTGCACCACGAAAGAATACTGGTACTTACAGCCAGGTTACAGGGCGTGGTGGATTTGGACTGACATGTGTATGCATAACTCTGGTTCGGACTCCGAGCCTGGGCGCCTCTTCACAAAGAATCACGTGCGTTGATCCTAATTGGGCGAACCTAGAGTGCCAGAGGATGAACGGGGAGAGCAACGCGAAAGGAGATTTACAGGCTGCCAAAAATTCCTGCTAGGTCCAGACATAGTGGGTTTTCGTGCGGCACACAAATTTACCCGAGCGGGAGTGATTTCGTTCTGTAATGTGTGGGCGAAACAGGTGCGCCCAGTAATTTCTCGACAGAGTACTACTTCCGCCCCAGCTGATATCAGCAGTCATTCGACGCCACAGCAAAGGGGTTCCGTGTTCCTATCCTATGATTTGTTTTACATTTGAGTTTTAACCAGATACAGCAATCTAAAATACAACATTGATTTCTACCGGGACATATGTCCTGATACGCAACCGTCAGAAGTGGTGCAACACGCACCGGCGGGTCTCCAAAGATACCGGTGCCACAGCATGATCGGGGGAACTAAAAGTCAAAACCCTCTTTGCGGAACATATCAAGGTCTGTGCCAGCGTGTGCTTGGTCGGCAAGGTCTTGCCGGTCCTGCGGGCCGTAAGTGTCAATGTATTTTGCGAGGGATCGCAGCACTTACCATGGCGAGGAAGGTGCGACGGAGGGTGAACCACACCTGGTCGCTTTTTGTGCCGCCGCCCGAAGTCTGCATGCTCAGCACGCTCAGGAAGTGCTCTGCGGCCTCTTTGTGCGCGCCGAGGTTCAAACCTGCAAAGCGGTACATCAGTATTCTGACTGGCCCGGTCGAGGATGTGCACTTACACGCTACGCCAACGTTATAGATAGCACGAGTGTACGTGGGTCGAAGCTGCAGAGCCTGGCGGTATGCGCCCAACGCCTCTTCCGATTTACTTCCGTTCGATAGACTCGAGCCCAGTCTGTTCCACAGCAGGTAGTCCTGGCACGCACCACAGGGTCAGCTCGCACGCACATGATGGCACATATCACGATGGCTGCTCACATTCGGCCGAACGCTGAGGGCTGCCTCGAAGCAGTCCTTCGCACGGTCAAACTGCCCATTGGCGTAGAACAGCACCCCGAGTCCAATCTGCACGTCCCCGTCCAGTTCGCCGCGCCCGTGCTGGTCACGCGCGAGGTTGATGAATGCCTCCGTGACGCGCTCGTGCGAACTCCACGCAGACGCGGTAAGCGACTTCCATGCCTCGTCGGCGATAGGGAACGCAGGGAACCGCGCGTGCAGCCATTTAAGCAGCATCGCATGTGAGGCGCGTTCGTAGGATTCGTTCGTGAATGAGATGGCTAACGACTGTTGCGGTGCATCAGCAATGGACAGCGGCGCAATGGAGTGATTGAACCCACAAGCATGCCTTCGCCAGCTTCTCCCGCCTGCTCGGCTCGCTTCACGCCCTCGGAGAGAGCGCGCATGCACGCCTCCTCGCGTTCGTCCATGCTGCGAACCTCGCCCAGCAGCAACCACGCCTCATATCCCCCGCGGCCTAGGTCTCCTTTTTGGATGGCAGCCTCTAGCATGAGGCCGACTTCAGTCAAAGAACCGCCTTGTTCGAGCAGGGTTTTGGCATCGCTGAGATAGGAACTTGTCGACGTCGATGGGTCAAGATATCTGTTGTCCGTCTCTGATGATGATGAACTGTGAGAAAGGATCTGCCGAGGCGACCAGAGATAACCATACCAAACGTGTATTCGCCCAATACAGGAATCCCTTGGTCGTCGAACTTCATCGAGGTATCATTCGCAGCTGATTCGTTGTACGCCTCTTCGACAACAGAGCCATAGTCGAAGTCGAGGTCTTCCCTCCCTTCGGCCATCAGCTGATTGTACTGCGCCTCCCACTTGGCGAGGTCCTCTTGTGGAGGAGGGAGTCCCGACTCTTGAAGTTCCTGCCATGCCCTATGATGGGATGATTCAGTCGTCAAACACGCCACCAAATGACAGATACTCACTCTTGGAAGCCGCTGGGGGCCCTGACCTCTTCCTGAGCCTTTTCGCGTAGCGCGGCACGTTCTAGAGCTTCTGACAGGTCGGCGGTGTCATCAAACATCTCCAGCTTGGCCATCTCTGCCTCACTAGGGCCCAGCGCAAGGTCGAGCTCGGCGAACGCTGCGTCGAAATCTATCTGGCGCGCCTTCCCCTTGCCATTATCCACAATCCGCTGCACTGGCGCAGCGTTCATATTCATGCTGTTGAACATGCCCATAGACCGCATGCCGTTGCCATACATGCTCGACCCCATGTACGACGACTGCTGGAGGCCCTGCAACTGAGCCGACGGTGCCGAGGCCATTGCTTGTGAGCTCCCGCCGAACTCGCTGGCCCAGCCCGAATGTGCCTGCATATTGCTCATATTGTTCACATTCGCCTGTTGAGCATGGTTGATTGCTTGGTCATGCTCGCGTACTTCCGTCCATGCTCGGTTCAGGTCCATGGGATTCGCACGGGACATTTGCATAGTCATATCGGGCGGAGGGATGTGAGGTCGTGCGAACATGCCATTGGGGGCTCCGGCGGCGGCGTTAGTCTCGAAGAACTGCCGGGCGAGAGCCATGTCTTGACTGGCTGCAGCGGGCCCCGCCGTGGTCGGGAGGTGGTGTAGCTATGGTGATAATCAGTACCTGGTACCGTGTAGCAGAAATACACATACGCACCCGCGACGACGACGGGCCTGCGACGCGATCCTACGTAGGTAGACAGATGTGATGAGAAGCTGGAGACATGGAAAGAAGAGGAAGAGCGCACCTGCTGGACGCTGCGATCTCCCTCGGTATGCTTGAGGACCTGGTTGAGGGGGTTGAAGGGTACCGCGCATTCTGCGCCTGAGACGAGGCCTTGGAGAGACATGGTGGTGGAGGTAAGAGGCAAGCGGCGGAACTGGAAAGAGGCCGGCAGCGAGGCATGTGAATCCATAACGGGATTGATGCGCCTGATGGCGCGTCAAAGCGTTCTCTGGTCGCGGGCGGCTCAGACGGCGCGCTTCCTAAATGTTTGTGCGTGCCTTGCGTGCACTGCCGGAGGGTAATATGATGCCGCGGCAGTGAGAGGCCGTACCAGCGGCACATCAGACATGAGCAATGCGGCATTGATGATTTCGCTCTTCAGATCATGCCCAAATGTCATTTAGCGGTGTAGCAACTAGCCGAGGTGCGCTATTCCCCGTTCTCTGCCCCGCTCCTCTTTCTCGCTCTCTTGATTCCTAACATCCAGCTAGGCCCCCTCCACGGCCTGCATTCCCTCCAGAATGCAGTCCCTCGGACTTTTTCTCTGCTTGTTCTGGTCTTCTCTGGCGTATGCGCAGTTCAACCCAACGCTGTGGACGTCCTACGTCCCGCTCGCGGTCAGGTCGCCGTACCTCAGCGCGTGGATGAACACGACCGACATCCCGTACACTCCCACCGGAAGACGTGCTCCCCAGCTCTGGCCGACGTTTTGGAATAGCGTAAGTTATGTGCGTGCCTATGTGGTCTGGTGCTGATCGCACCTGCAGCACATTCTGGGGTGGGCGGGGCACATTCGCGTCGACGGAACAACATGGAAGTGGATGGGCGATGCTGGGGGTGCTGGCCCACTCAACAATTCCGTCGTCACAAATATTCAAATCACACCTACTCGGACGATTATGAACATCACGGCTGGTCCTGTTGACATTACTGTAACATGGTTCTCACCTATTGAGGTATGCCATTTTTGCGGTCATCTCGGTGCTTGAAACTGAGCAGAGCTTTTCCCCATAGCCTGCTGATCCTGTAAAGCAATCGGTACCGTTCACGTACATCACTCTCGAAGCGAAGTCGAACGACGACCTATCACACGCCGTCCAGGTCTATTCGGATATTAGTGGAGGTAGGTCACGTTGTGCTAATAGCAGCGAAAAGTCTCATTAGATCTTCTAGAATGGCTCTCTGGCAAGATTAACGACGTGATGAAGTGGAACTCGCAGGCTACAGACACCATAATCTACCATGAAACCTTTCTGGATACCCCTTCAGCATTTTCCGAGAGCTCTGACATCGTAGAGGATTCCAAAGTCTACCACGCGATGCTCTTGGTGAGATTCCTTGTCTCGGCCCCGAGCAATTTCTCACAGCGTCCGCATAGAGACCCAACTTGACATGGGCGGACAAGGCTCACGTAGATGCGCGCTCACAGTTCGGTAGCACCGGCACGCTGAGCGGGGACCTGAGCGGTCCTAAAGCGATCAACGAGTACGTATCAGCTCTGTTCAGTCAGTACGGGGCTCACCAGGGGCGGCCGACAGCAATTTCCCGGTTTTCGCAATCTCTGTCGACATGGGCACGGTAGACAGCACTGTGTCGAAACCCGTCACCTGGGGTGTCGGCCTGCTGCGTGAGAATCCCATCGCCTACACTACCCTCAGCGGCGCCCCACAGCAGCGCGCCGCGTACTGGAAGTCTCAATACAACACCCCGGTATCTGCGGTACGGTGCATCTGCCGCGCTTTCCCCCTCACTTGCTAAGACCTGCACAGGTGACCGCGCTCCTGCAGGACTACGATGCTGCGGTACAACGCGCCGAGACGTTTGAAACGGCGCTCCTGGAAGGCGCCGCAGCGGTCTCGTCCAACTACGCGGATCTCGTTGCGCTCACAGCCCGTCAGGCGATGGCTGGAACCGAGTTAACCATAGGCCAGAACAGTGATGGATCGTTGAATACCTCGGATATCAAGATGTTCATGAAGAATGTTGGTACGGACGGGTGAGTCTCTGTCCGTCTCCGTGTTGGCTGTGCGCTGATCGTCCGGATGCAGTCGCGTCAATCCAGTGGAGGTCATGTACGCGAATTTCCCGTTCTTCCTCTCCGTCAACGCTTCATACGGAGCATGGCTCCTCGACCCCGTCCTCGAGTTTGCGTCGTCCCCCCGTTGGGTGAATCCGTATGCCCCTCGCGATATTGGTAAGTTCAGGGGGGCTGTGGCAGTACGGGCTCCGCTGATGGGCGCGCGTTATAGGCATGAACTACCCTAACGCCACGGGAAATACTAACACTCATAATCAGGGTGTCGAACGTAAGTTGCTGTGTAAGACGCTGTACACGGCGAACAAAACTGATATGTTGTCGAAACAGAAAGCGGTAACATGCTCATCATGCTACTGGCGCACGCCAGGGCGTCAGGCGATGGCTCATACATCTCGAAATACGTGAGTCGATCTCAGTTCAGCTGTCTTCTACGCGTCAAATTGAATTACCTTTCGCTGGTAGTATCCTCTACTCAAGACGTGGGCGGACTATCTCGTGAACAACACGTCTCCTATTCCATCCAATGAGTCAGTGTCTCACCAGTGTCTCATCCTCTGTGTTGGAATTTACCAGCGCCCACAGAGTCACTCCGGACAACGTCTCCAGATCCAACTCAACCAACCTCGCGATCAAGGGTATCATTGGTATCAATGCTATGGCGGAAATCAGTGCTGCTGTTCACAACCAGACGGACTCTCAGCACTATTCGGTCAGTGCGGTTTATATTCCCGCTCAGATCTTCACTCATGTCAACGTTCTTCCCAGAGCTTAGCGAGAGCCTACGCAAGCACATGGCAGTCACTTGCTATCCAGTCAGGCCACATTGTATCCAGCTTCGGCGACCAGAGCTCATCATGGTCGTTGCCATACAACCTCTTCGCTCATAAGATGCTCGGAATGGATCTAATCGATGATGGAGTGGGTCTTTTTCGCATACCTTGATTGGCTCGGGCTGACCCCGTTTCCTAGGTCTTTAACCAGGAGACCGCGTTCATAACAAACATCGTGAACTCCAACAACCGTGCGTAGTTTTCGTCTCCTTGCCCACCGGGAAGACGCTGATCCCTGAATGTTATAGTCGGCCTCCCTATCAGCAGTGACACAAGTGCCAACGGTAACACTGGTGAGCTTCTCCGATGGGCTGATCATTGGTTGCATGTGTGCTCAAAAGCATCGTAGCTTGGTCAATGTTTACGGCAGCCACGATGACCGACAACAACGTGCGGGACGCCATAGTCAGCCAGTTGTGGGGATACGCCTCTCGCAACTTGTCTCAGAACATCTTTCCGTCGACATTCAGCCTCAATGGGCTCGGAACATCTACAAAAAATGGTCCAAGGTGTGTCTAATCCTTTTCGTCACCCGTCGCCGAGTTAACCGCGAGATCAGCCCCGCGGTCGGCGGTGTCTTCGCGCCCCTGGCGTTGAGGTAAGAGACTTCTCAGGACAATCTTCCGTGATGGAAATCCTAATAGTGATCTTCCAGCCTGAAAAATGTCACCATCAATGTTCCGGAATCGGTTGCGAGCACCAACAATGCAAAGAAGACGAATGTCGGCCCTATCGTTGGAGGGGTCGTCGGCGGGGTCGGTGGTTTCCTCATCTTCCTCGGCCTCGGAATCTTTTTCTGGCGACGCCACAAACAGACCGAGCACTTTGACGGCGAAAAGGGCATCTTGGGATTCGGCGCGAGCGACCAGACTACGACACCAATCCCATATAACTACGCTCGTCGAGAGCTGCCCCCGTTGCCTCCACAAGAGACTACGCCTCTCGCGACGACGTCGCCATCAGTGTCCCAAGCGGACCTGTATACTAATATGGCGTCGAGCAAAGCGCGTGAGGCTGCGATCGCGGCGGCACAGGTCATGGGACATCGTCCAGCCCAGCCTTCGTCCTCGTTCACCGCATTGAGCGATCCGCCGTCCAGCCGTGAGCCGCCCTCGGCGCCAGCGTCGAGCAGTGCCGGTGGCAGCGCTGCTCCTCCAATATCACCGTCGGAGGTACAGGGCTTGCGCAATGAGGTGGAGAACTTGAGACGTGTCATGGAACAATTCCAAGACGGTCGATTAGTAGAACCGCCACCTGAATATGTAGAAGGATCGCAGGTGCCGCGGTGATAGTTGTTGTGTTTCTATTCGCTTTGTCAATCGTTTTGTGCATCTTGTAAATATCGTACACCGGCTGTATCACTAGGACGCAATGGACTATAATTTCTAACTGCACCCTTCAAACCCGTGACCTATTGGTATATCGTCGACGCGAACGAAACAGATAGAGATGATTCAAGCACCGTGTCGACGAGCATGAATTTCAGCCATATGCTCATCCCACGTCTTTCCTGTCTCAATCAGACCCATGAGCACATCCTGCCAACCGTCGGCAAGCAGCTGGCAGTCCTTCTTGTCTGCGCGTCGGTACTCCTCTAGGGAGTGGAACGAGACCCAGAGAGTACGCATGTGCCCCTCACACTCAACCTGCACCTGCAGAGTGTGGTCACCACGCGCATCCTCTTCCCATTCAGCGACCTGCTCTTCTGTGGCGTCCATTTCGCGCATGCGTATAGCAAATTCTGCACGAGTCAGGAGCTCGCCCGACACCATCTAAGGGGCAGCGGCAAGAATTATTAATCAGAATTGATGAACAATGGAAGATGTGCTTACTCGAAGGAGTTGTGCGCGACTTGGTGGGCGGCGACGCCTTTCAGTGACGATGAAGACTCTGCGAACAAGTCACAAAATCCATCAGCACAACGATCGTCACCTCAGCTAGTTTGAATCGCGTACACATGCGTCCCAAGCTGATTCCTTGGGCTATTCGCAAGGTTCATGGCGTTGATGCCAAAGCTGAACAACGTATGACGCCAGGAAGGGAGCCATTTCGAGACGACCGTAGCGACATCGTCGCTGTCGGTCTCCGCCTGCATTGCGCTGGTAACTTTGCAACTCCTCCTGTGCGTCGGCCATGCCAGGCGCTGGCACTCCTTCGAACAATAGCGTACATAGCTGTTGATTGTATGGTGGATGACATGAAAATAAATGAACGATGTTCGATTGTCAGAATACGTGGACACGTCGAGATGATAACTCACTGGCACTGCGAACATCTTTTGAGCTTCGCTTTTCCGACTTTTGTAACACACCACGAGCAGCGCTCGGATGTATCTTCCTCGTGATGAGGCATATAGTTGATTCACTGGTGAGGTAAAGAATAAAAGACCTGGGACCCGACGCGCCTTGGCGCGTGGTGAACATGAGGTCTGGAGGCGCCTACACGCTGATACGCCACTCGTTGTATTCGTAGTATGTCTTCTCGTATCGCTTTCGTGACGATCGATATGTATACAGAGAGATACACAAGAAGTACATGAGATCGTGTTGATATAAAGCAAACCAAGGATAATTGTGACGGACGGATGTAGCTCTCATCCGACTGAGCTCGCGATTCTAGACCCCCCAACGCCAAGGACTGCGTGCTGCGCCTTGTGCTCTGGCGACCTCCTCAAACTCCATAGCACGCGTGTTGGAAGCAAGCAGGGAATGACCGGTACCGCCGATCGCGGCACCACATTCAGGGCAGAATGACTGGACCGTGGCGCCACCGCACTGTTGGATGGACATCAGATTCGCGCATATCTCAAGGATGTGAGGAAGTCAACGGACATCTGCGATGACGAAGGTATGGCCATTAGGGCATTTGTAGAAGTGACCAGTGTGCGCTATAACAGGCTATCAACATGCTGAATATCGGAAGATCAAATAGCGGCTCACAGAAGTTGAGACCCTTGACGATGTCCTGCATCTCTTGGGAGGACAATGGTTCGTACCAGGAATCTGTGACCACCCAACGCTCTACCTTCCCCCATTCAGCTACGATAGCGTCTGCGGGTGTGCAAAAATTGGTTGCAAGCCACGACCCTTCGTCCACTTCCTGCGGTCGCGGGATGCTCAGATGGTTATCCTCGACCCATTGTCGCTGTTCAATAGCCTCACGGCGCAGCATCGCGACACGCTCGGTAAGCTGAATGCGCTGTTCAGAGAACTTCCTGATGCGTCGCAAAACCTCGACGTTGAATCGGAATTGTTCGAGTTTGATGCGCATGAGTAGGAGTGAGCTCTTGACCGTCTGACGATGACTTTCGGACTCCACTGTGATGTCGAGAGCCGTCTTCGCGTCTTGGGCGCAGGTACGGATCATGAAGACGATGAAATGTTCCCAGAGTCGACGATTCTCCCGAGGGTAGTTGCTGCGGGAGGATAGCGCCTCCGACCATGCCTGGGCTAATTCTATGAGGGCCAGTCGGATGTTGATCGTCATCCAAAACGCCTCGACTAGGTACCGTTTGTCTGCACGGGGCTGCGGCTGACCAACGTTGAGCCTAGCCATACGCATCGCGTGCTCGTGGGGGTTGCGCGGCGCATTTTCAGGAGACTGAGTCGCGAGATCCATTTCATGTTGGTAGAGGTACGCAAGGGAAGCCTCCCATGCATGACTGTGCGCTGAGCGAGTATCCGCAACGCTAATGGCGGTACGATAGGCCTCGGCGTAGGTACGAGTCGCGGCCCTCCACGCTGAGACTTCGACGATAGGAATCCCATGCAAACTGTCATTGCTGGGGTCGAGAGCACGCGTGGGAAGTGGCGTTCTCCGCATCTCCCTTAGGAGGGCCTTCTGCTTCTGTGCCCGACCCTTCGCATTGGGCGTCGGCTTGGTGAAGATTATGCTCCGGGCTTTGGCTTCACGCTCCAAGCTTCCTTTGATCACAGCTGGATGAGCGATGGCCTGCATTCGTGTGCTAGCAGACACCAAAGAGCGTGACATGCGGGAAGCAACATTGTGCTCCAAGATATCCAGGTCTGCTCGCTTGAAGACACGACCATACCGATTAGCGGTAATGGGGGCGCGGCATGTAGGACATGTGGGGGGCTTCCGGAAGCCGAATGGTGGGGCTTCAAGGCCAGCCCACCGCCCAGTTTCTTCGCTGCGTCGGTAGTATTCGTTCATCGAGCAATGTCCGTCGAGAGTTTCCACCGTGAAGATATGTCGACAGTTTGGTAGCGTGATCAAGAGCATGTCGAGAGTGCCGAAGTCCGGGTCAACGTCGCTGAGCGTGCTCTGCATCACTAGATCGACGACCGTGTTCCCCAACTCCCCCTCAGCGCACGCGGGGCAGATTTGGATGGAGCAGTTTTCGCCGCAGACTACAAGAAAACACTAAGCCAAAGCTGGGCCGCAGAAGACTGCAAGCGTACCTGAAGGGCACCGATGTCCACAGTCGAGAATAGTAGGGCAGCGGATGTCACAAGGAAGACGAGCACATATCTATATAAGCGGAAAGTTGTGAGCAGCGCCTTCGCACAAGAAAATATGCTTACCGATCCGCAGGGAACCGGACAGACATGGTGAGTACAGCGCCTGTCGCACAGCTTTCAGCACATTGAATTGTGGCGGAAGGTTTGAACGCACCATGCGCAAGGCTCCATACATGGTGCACAGGGTTCTGAACAAGGGCGCGTGCAACGAGCGTGGACGCAAGATTGCCGACACTCCTTGAGACATTCAGTCGTACACTCGTGTTCGCTCGAGCACACTCTATTGCATTGATGCCCGCAAAAGAGTGGTCGCTGACACGGGTGCAATTGGTGTGTTTTGCGTACAATGAGCACATCCATTCCCTCCCCATCCTGCTCCTGCGTTGGCTCGCTCTCGTTTAGAATTTGACATTGCGAGCAAGTTGCTTGACAGCTCCTGCCGCAGCACGTCATAATACCCCGACATGATTCTCTGCATCGATAAAGAGCAGGATCGTCGGAGCAGCGCATTTCGGCCTCGTGCTCGCAGCTTGGAAGTTTCTTTGTCACAACGACTTCACATACAACCTGGGAGAGATTGTCGAGAGCATAGCTAGGTTTCATTGACCGAATAAGCCAACTGAAGCAACACAATGTAATATTTTGGACGCACCATGGTACCCGAGCCTTGGCGTGTCCGCACGGCAATTCTCTTTGGTAGAACTCAGCAGCGCAGTTACCACAGACGTCCGCACAGGCTTTAGCACAAGGATGGCTACGAGCGCATAAGCGGGTGCAACGTTGGTCACACCTCACCGATAGATGCCTGGGGTCGTCCGGATGGCACTACGCAACGAACATCAGAGGTGAGACGGATACAGGATCAAAATAGTAGACCTTGAATGGGCAGGCATGCCCACAGCTTAAACGCGAGTCGCATCGGCGGAGGCATCCACCATCCGGCGCAACGCGGGGGAGTTGTCCCGGCTTCGAGACGTGCTCGGGCCGATCTGGATGGCGGTGGCAGGCGACAGGGATAGAGGTGCCGACGCAGTCCTTCTCTTCGAGAATTTCTAGCACTTTTCTCCACATGCCGCTCCGCATCTTGAGGTCTTTGGCGTTTCCCAGGATATACATTCCCTCCCGTGCCCGCGACAATGCAACTGCAGTCTCCTCAGCACGGTGACTTACCAAATCATTGCTTGGTACCTACCATTTGCCCTGTTCACTGACTAAATCACGTATACAATTTAGCCGCATATGCTAGATGATGAGAGCCCAACACTCACTCTGAGAAAGCCCACGTTCACGCGAGCCGTCGATGAGTGCCCATCAACGGTTGCTTCATCACCTGAACTACCGGAGTTGCGCACGAGAGATAGGATAACAATCTGACGAGATATTGATTTCAACCCAACGTAAATTGGTACGTAGTACACACCTTTGCCTCCTCTCCCTGAAAATTGTCAATTGTACGGATACGGACCTGTATATGCATTTGCTAAGCTAAGATGGTAGAATTTCTGATAATCGACCTACCCGATGAGAGACTTTGACGTGTTCGACGGATGGCGCATTGCCATTAATATTTTCTCGTTCGTCTTCATGAACTGCAAGCTGCTGCTGATCACGCTCGTCGATGACGACGGCGACCTTGTCAGATAGCGCATCGCGTACGCGCGCTAGCTGTCCCAGGTATGCACACAGGACAACGATATCGCCCTCTGATGAGTATGGCCCTTGACTGCAAGGTGACGATATTTTGAGCTGTAGCGTCTTATACATGCGTTCGTTTCGGCTTACCGTAGTAGATACATGACAAGGTCAACGGTCATATCAACCTAAGGGCAGCGTTAGCGCTTCAAGGAATGTTTTGTCACAAAGAAGCCACACTTCGAATGGATTGTGGCGAGACATAGCATCGTCCTCGCCTCCGCCCTCTCGATGGTGGTGATCGAGAAAGTACACGTTGCGACACATTCCTTGGACATCAGGGCGCCCCTTGACCGACTCATGGTCGTCGAGTTTGGGATAAAGAGAACGCCTAGTTTTCATGATACATCAGACAGTATTGAGTGGCTCAACAGGTGGACGTACCTCACTAAATCCGCTATATCCGGCCTCATCCGTCGCTGAACGTCAATCTGCGACATAGGGAACCCCGAGTTGGACAGGCGCTCCATCAACGACATATCGAACTTGTACAACTTTCCGCCAGTCTTATGCTCCGTTGATAGCGCTATAAACCAACTGAGTACAGATCATTGATGGATGCAGAGTTGTGGTACCGTAGTTGTTGATGTTGGGCCTCAATTGGAGTGGATCGCCAATGAGAATCATATGTTGAACAGACGGTACGAGACTTCCGAGGATGTGGGCCTCGAGGACTTGGCCAGCTTCTTCAACAAGCATAACCTTCGGGTTGACTGCCTGAGGATTGCCGCATGAGAATGATATACAAAAACGCAATTTTATTGAGACATACTTTGAGGAGGGATGTCAAGCTCGCGGCACCTGCGACACGGTCAGAAAATGGTCAGGTGTACCACGTCTTTGACTCACCAGTTGTCGTGCACCCAATAATATCGACATTGCGTAACAGCTGGCATCGTGCTTGTTCCCGTCCCTCGTTGTACGTCGTTACGGCATCTGCGTGTATCCTCTGCAACCTCTCATACTGAGCGATACGACGCTCCTGCTGTGCAATGCTCGCTTCACCCGTCCAGAAGCCATGCAAGCGCAGGCGCTCTGCGCCCGATAGCATCCATACTCCCTCGTCGAATTCCAGTAGTTGCGTGAGGGGGCGATTGGTGTTAGGTGCGGGCGGTACAGTTCGATATCCCATGTAGTCGAAGAACTCTTTCAAGTTGGCGAAATCGCTAGGATGGACGTTTTGTGATGAAGGTGCGGGGGCTTCTACAGGGATAGCTTGTGGAGGCCCGTGAACGGTTGAAGATGCGGGGAGGTCAACTGACGTCGACGACACCTCATCGTCGCCGGTGACATCCGTCCATTGCTCTTCTGGGGGGAGATCCTCGAAATGATCGTCGCCGATATGCATGTTGGAAGGAGCTGCTGGGATAACTTCGTCAGGATCTCGCAACTCTTGCCCAGTCAGGATATCGTAGCGATTGGTGAAAATGGGAGGTTTTGCGGCAGGAGGGACGGCAGTCGGCGTCGTAGGAGAGGAATGTGTTTGTTTGGGATTAGCCTCGTTCAAAAAGTCGATGTCTGCGCCGCTCAGCCAATATGCGTACAGGGTATTATCCTCCTTTGCCCCCTGCCCTCCCTGACCGACTTGAGTCCATCCCGCTTGTGTGTTTTTCGAGACGTTGTAGAGTAGGCAGACCCATGACGGAGGATGTAGGAAGTCGTTGTGGTGAACGGGATAATGAAGCTCGAGGTATCGAAGGATAGTGTAGGAGTCGACGTTCGTGTTGAAAAATTGTGTCATGAATTCCTCGATATCCGCTTCAATATCCTTTAAGTCCGAGTAGTCAGACCCGAACGCGCGGTGGAGACGCGACGTGCCGGCGGCGTTTTCCATGTCTTCGATGTTGAACTCCCGGAGAAGAGGATGGGACGACGACCGCGAACCTAGTCGCACAATTCTCTTCGTGATGTTTGCATCGATGACGGAACAAAGCATGTGGTCTAACGCATGGTTGGTGAGTGCAACCATAAGGATGGGTCGCACTCGGTTTGCGATGAGTACTCGTAGAAGCTCTACGCCAGTGTAACTTTTCCCGGTCCCAGGGGGTCTATGGCAGATTTCGCGTTTAACATATGTAGCATATGGTCAGAGGACACACGCTCACCCTTGCATGAGGGCCAGCTCCCTGGTCAATACGTCGACGATGGCATCCGCTTGACTGGGGTCCAATCGACTATGCTGTCTGAGCTGGAAACGCGCATTCTCCACTGAGGTTGGGTCCGTGACCACGAGCGTGAGGTCATCAATGTCGGCTTCGGAAGGGAAAAGGGAGTCGAGCTGGAATGTGAAACCGGGAACCGCAGCATATGCTGGCGGGTTGACATCCAAGGTCCGGAGCGTGTCGGCAGGGTGGAGCACCAAGTATCGACTGAGCGGCAGAGTTGTCGGCTCAATACGAAGGGCCTCCAAGAAAGGGCGGACAGAGGCGAACAAGACCGTAGCTTCAATCAAGATCTTCAGGCCGTCGTGCTCTTGCATGGGGTGGCAGAGCTCTCGGAGGATGCGCAATTGAATATCGGTGTCGAAGAAGGCTACACGAATGCTTATGCGCCTGTCGCACACTTGCGACGAGCCCAGGGGGTTGTTGCGGGATGGTGTAATGATACCAAGGTATATATCGATATGACCTGTCTTTCTCTGCCAGATAAGTGCGACCAAACCACCGGTCATGAGCCGTTTGCTACTTTTCCAAAACGCCTCTCGAGAGGCGGCATCGGGCTGTCGAGCGCGTCCTGGAGGTGTGTCGAGAGACAGATTAGCCGAGAGTCCTCTATGATCAGGGGTGATATTGCAGAACTCGACGTTGGTGTAGACGTTGAACATGACATTGTCCTGGTCGTCAGAATGGCCACGGTACTTCCCGCCTTTTTCGCCAAGGATCTCGTCTAGCTGCGTGCGTGGCCCGGTGGACATGAGATCATCGACAAGAAGCTGAAGAGAGGTTCGAAGGGGAGCACTGAGACTATTTGTCACTCGCCATACCACATTAGATAAGATAAGAAACTTACGTCAATTCCTCACGTAGAAGACGAAATTGGATATCGAGGATTCGTTCGGGGCTACCTGCGGAAGACGGGTGCGGTGCATCATACAGAGTAGAAGGTAGGAATGGTGGGTTGCGACAGAGAAGCTCTTCATTGGTGGGGGCAACTCGAATATCCGCGATGTCAATATGGTCATTATCGTGACGTGGGCCCTCGAGGCGCAGCGCGCCCGGACCAACGTAGCTGTTGTGCAGGGCAGCGATAGTACCCTGATTTGACACCGTTTGTGGGATCGTTGCGTGCCCGAATGTAACGCGTTGGCCCTTGGAGTGCTCGCGGTCGACGATGGCAGCGAGCTGGTCGAACTTGGTTCGTAGATGTTGGCATATCTGTTTGCGTGTCTCGAGAGGCATTGTCGTCAGGGGATCCGCGAAGCTGGGCGCTGAACTCGTGACATCGTCGATCCAAATGTTCAACCATCTGCTCGATGCCTGGACAAGTGGCTGTAGCTGTGGGTGTTTTGCGACTGCATTCTTGATGCGCGTCAGGCACCTGCACGAAGTTATAGCACAGTGGCGCTTTGAACATATTATTACGCACTGTAGTAGGACGATGGACAAAGGTCCGAATATATGGGCTCCTCCCGATACTCGACTATTTTGGGCGTACGGTCCGGGTTCCGTGAACGTCCTTCTCCGCATGATTATCTCCATACATGTTGTTAACTTGGCCGAAAACCCATCGAAGTGTTCTGCCAGCATCATATACAGCGCACTTCAACAGTCTGAGCGAGATATGCTGCGTTAAAGAAGAAATACACGAACTTGACTAAGTGTGACATGACGCTCTTGATGACGTAGTCAGAGGATATGTACTGTTCAATTTCTCGATTAGCCTCGCGGCCGTCGTGTCGACTAGGCCACATACCTGAAGAAGACCAACATAGCCTCTTTGGAAGGACAATATTGTTGGGTCGGACCCTGGAATGGGGGAGACCTTTTCCCACCCAAGTATATCGTTGATGCGTTGTAGGCCATTGCCCTGCACGAATCAGATCAGAGTTAAGGACATATTTGAAACATCGAATTTACCTTCGCGATAGCGGACAATAGAAGCTGTGGCTCTTGTTAGCGCGAAATAGAACCGCAGACCAAAATAATCGTACCTGGCCGTCTTCGAAAGTCTGTGATTGTGCACACGTAAGCTTTTGAAGAGCCCAAGATGTTATGCACTCACCCACGAAATGTTGTTGGTGGTTGCATCCGACAGCAGGGACAAAAACCCATGCATATCAAATACATGGCGAAATTGATAGTTGTCGTGAAGGTACATCTTGAGGGCGTTGTGAACCTCACTCGGCGTGCGTAGCCTGGCATTGATAGCAAACAGTGAATCGCTACCTGCATCTGCGAGGCGGGCGATACTAGCCGGAGTCAAGAAAGGGAGTAAAGCGGACGAAGCCTCGAGTGTTGAAGGAGGGGATGGGGCTGCCAGGAACGATGCACGGTCGTGTTTGAAACGACATCTGAATCCCCTCGTGCAGTCCCCTGTATTCCAGAAGAAGGAGCAGACTCCTGGAGGAACACCTTTGGGTGCGTTGGTGATACGATGTTCGGAGGCTGCGCCTGAAGCCTCCGTGCCATCGCCACCAGCGACCATCGATGAAATAGGCCCAGTGGGGGCTTCATGAGAGAAGCGGCAGGTATTGCCTGCGCGGCAGCCACCGCGTTTGTTGTGAAAGCGACAAGGATATCTGGACATGGAGGAGGGGGTTGAGGAAGGAAAAAGAACCCAATCGAACCTCGCAGGTTTTGTAGGCGCAGTTTGCCGGACTGCCTGCAGGCTGTTTGGCACCGCAGCACCGAGTGTACCGCGCCTCGCCTTCTAATCGGAAACGAAGGTTTCATGGCGGCAATGTTGCTGCCATATCAGCAGATAGTTTTGAAGATTTTGTAGGGGTTGTCCTGGAGTAGCACGATACATAATATGGTGTCCCACTGTGATCAGTAATTTTAGCACAGATAGAGATGAAGTTCAACGAAAGTGAAGGCCAAACCAAACACTTTGTCTGACCTTCACTCCCGTTTGTTTGATTTTGCAGCAAGCGCACACCAGTACCATTAAAATTGAAGAAGGATCTCCGGATCATATACGAGTTCTATAACCAGCTGAACGACCGACGAGACGATTTGAGGCACGCTGCGACGTGGTATGAGGCAGAGCGCGTTGAAAACGCGTCGACAGCGCGGCGTCTACGCTCGTGGTCAGACGCCCGCCCTAACCCTATGGACGCCCGAAATCTCGTGCGGGGAAACGCTTGACTTGTTCGCCAGTTTGCGACAGACCAACATGTTACGGGCACGTACCCTCGCCGGCCTCCGGCCCCTACTCAGGTCCTACGCTACCGCTGCAAATCCCCATGCCCTTGTTTTCCTCGAGCATCGCGGTGGAATTATCGATTCCGGCTCGCTTTCGGCCCTGACTGCAGCGGAGAAGCTGGGAGGGGAGGTCACTGGACTCATCGTCGGGTCTGCAGAGGATGTGCAGCAGGTACTTCCAACAGCTCAGAAGTGCGACTACAAACTTCTCCTGTAAACAGAATAGTATTGACCATCTCTTCGTGCAGGTTGAGCGGTCTCACAGCCGTCATTCACGCGTCTTCACCACAATACGCGACCCTGCTACCAGAAACCGTGTCACCTCTGCTGGAGAAGATCTTGTCTCAGGGATCCCCGTTTACGCATGTCGTCTCCGCTCACTCTGCCTCAGCAAAGTCCCTTCTGCCCCGTGTAGCCGCCAGACTCGACGTTCCAGCCGTCTCCGACATAACCTCAGTCGAACACGACAGCGCGTCCAACAGCACAATATTCACCCGGCCAATCTACGCGGGAAACGCCATCGCAACTGTGCAGGCACCGTCTTCTATCCCCCTCAAATTCTTCACGGTCAGATCGACTGCCTTCAAGGCAGCGTCCGCCGATGCAGCTGGGGTGGAGGCTAAGGCTGTAGATCCAGTCGAAGTCTCGAACCCGCCTTCGGAGCATATCAAGACTGAGCTCACCAAGTCGGACCGTCCTGAACTTGGCGTCGCGAGCCGCATCGTTTCCGGTGGTCGTGCTTTGAAGAACGCCGAGACGTTCAACGCTACCCTGGAGCCACTAGCCGATGCCCTTGGCGCCGCTATCGGAGCTTCGCGTGCTGCTGTCGACGCAGGCTATGCCGACAACTCCCTCCAGGTCGGACAGACCGGGAAAGTCGTTGCTCCGGAATTGTATATTGCGCTCGGAATATCCGGCGCTATCCAACACTTGGCTGGCATGAAAGACTCCAAGCTAATTGTTGCCATTAACAAGGCAGGTTTCGTCCGAATTATCATCTTCTGGCTCTTCTCATCACGAATGCATCCAGGACCCCGATGCACCCATTTTCCAGGTCGCAGACGTTGGCCTTGTCGCAGACTTGTTTGAGGCGGTTCCTCAGCTCGTCGAAAAGCTGAAGAAGTAATCTTGTTTATCTACACTACCGCCAATCAAATCGTCAAACAACATATCCTTACAACCTTACGAAACCATACGGATCACACCCATCAGAGCCGCGTGTATAGAGGCGTGTTTATCTCCGTCTTCATCCACCCTATCGCTCTCCGCAACTGTGCTTCGGGATCCTCTTGCTCTACCCATCCCCACTGATTCTGAATGGCTGGCCCAAGGGTGCTGTAGTTGTCTCGATGGGGACTGCGGAGCTCGTACATCGCTCCCGCGTTCCGCGAACCTTCAATCACCTTGTTGGCGAAAGGAAGTCGTACGTGCTCATACGCCAACAAGGTTACACGCAGTGTTTCCTTCGTCGCAGACGGGTGACCAAGGAGGTTCGCGAGGATATATGCATCCTGAAAAGGCTCCTTAATTTGATCACAACGGCCATGGTTTCAGACACACCTCTATTGATTGCCCGGCTCCTGCACCTTGGTGTGGTGTCATCGCATGGGCCTAACATGCTATCAGGAAGTCATGCATATTTGACGAAATGGAAACTCACCGCATCGCCAAGCAAAGCGACTCGATTGTCGACATATCCTGCCAACGGGTACAACTGATGTACAGCCCATTTCAGCGGCTTCTCAACATACTGCACGAGTCAAAAATGAGTGAGAAACAATCTCGAGTCGCGGCCGCACACTGACCTTCAGCAGCTCCTGGACCTCTGGCTCCCACCCTGCATAACAATCGCGAACTTCTTCCGCGGTGCTTTCCTCTACCCACGGTTTGTCCCATGTGCTGCCTTCCTCCTGTGGCTTCGTGACGAAGCCCACGAAATTGACCAGCGAGCCTTTTGCGATGGGATAGCTCACTATGTGCTACGCACCAACGCGTAAGAATATCCGTGTCTAATGGATGAAAAGACATGTACCTTGTTTACGCCACAATACTATAACATCTGTGAGCTATGGAAGTAACAAAGCTCGAAAACGGACAACTTACCATCATCGGCTCGCGTAGCGTCGAATGCCACCTGGAGAGTTTCTCTGCTGGTATCAACGCGCGGTAGGTGACGGATCCGCTCCAAAACGGGTCCCTGGTGTACCGGAGTACCTTGCTTTCGCCCTTCGCGGCAAGATCACTGAGCATGCGAGGCCGCACGGCAGATTTGATACCGTCACACCCGACCAGGACATCGCACGTCGCGGTCGAGCCGTCCGCAAAGAAGAGCTCGATGGGTTTTCCCGATCCATCTTGCGTGTACGTCTTCAGCCGTTTTCCGAGGTGGGCGCTGTGTTTTGGGAGATGTGATATAAAGACGTCGAGGAAATGGGCTCGGTGGAAAAGGTAAGTTGTATCTGAAAACGCCGTGAGACTGTTGAACCAACGAGAATACGCGCTGCACTCACATGGTTTTGAAAGGAGGACTATCCGATGCCCTTCTGTTGGCTGATCAGAGCGACGAAAGTCGAAACCAAAAGGTGGATCTGCGAAACAATTATCCAGGTTTGTTCTCTATCGGAGGTAGTACCACACACTCACCTTCAGATCCATCTGTATTGACACCGGCAACCCTGCGTAGTTGTCTGTCCAAGCCGAGAAGAGACATGACTCTCCAAGTCCGGCCCCAGATCATGACACCAGCACCAATCTCCTTGAAGCTATTCGTTGCCTCATAAACATTGACTTCGATATCCGGGAACGCCGACAAGGCAACTGCAAGACAAAGACCACCAATGCCTCCTCCGCTACCAAGTTAATTTTCATGATCAGCGCTTTCAGAAGCAAGAGGTGAATCTGACGGTCTACCATATCGCCACCCTAAACTTTGGCTTCGGCGGCGCTCTTGACAGATCCGGGACGCCAGACGAGGCCCAGGGGTTTGTATCGTCGGAAGACATCCTGTGTTAGCACCTCACAGGGCAGACGGCCAGCGTGAGGTTCGCAGGCTCTGATTCATGATACTCGGTATATATGCTAGCATCCGCACCAACACGCATGTCAAAAATATCTAGGAGAGTTTGCATCGGATCAGCAAGAAGGCTCGTCTGCATCGCTGTGGAGGAAACGTTGACTCACGGCGCACAGCTTACGGGGGTTCGCATGGGGGCAGCTATCGGAAAGTACATACCTGCAGGGTCGCGGTCCCTGAGCTGCGTGGGAAAACACTCACGACTCTCTCCAGCCTTGAGAAAGTACATGTCTGTCATAGATAGCAGTAGGTGGTGGTAGAACACATTGGCTGAGGTGGTACATTTATCGTTTGCCGGCAATGCCAATCCGCTCGCGGCGTCCCTTCTTCTTCGCGGCTTGCGACAACGATACGTACGCGTAGGGGTCCACGCCGCCCTTTTTGACATCGCCTCCCGCTTTCTGTATGTGCAAGGTACGTCAGAAAGAATGCACCCACGCGGAGAGCCGATACGTACCTTTGCCTTGAACTCGTGACCGAGTTTGGGGTCATGCTTGCGTTTCTCCCTCTTCGACGGCGCGCCCGCATCCGCCATCTCAACGTCCTCTTCGACGTCCGCGTTGTCTCGTCTGCGCTTCTTCGTATCCTTGTTGAACTTAATCTTCCCGTTCGGCCCGCGCGTGAAGCCATCCGCGGAGGTAATGGCCTCGCGGTAAGCGGCCCCCTCAACATCCTCCTCCATTTGTGCGTCTCCGTCTTCATCCTCGTTGTCAATGACCATCTTGCCCTCCTCGTCGGTCTTGAACTGGGCCGCGTCCTGCCCGGGCTTCTTGCGTTTCTTGCCTCCTGCATCTAGGGCAATCATGAGCGCGATGATCGTACAGGGATTTCCACTGCTTGTAACTCACTCGTGATCCCTGCAGCGGCGCCCGACAATAGATCCATCGGCTGGTCATCATCCCCGCGCAAGCGAGCCCCACCGAGGTTGCCCTTACGCTTGGGCGCATTTTGCGGTGCGGCGGCAGCTTCGTCATCACTATCATCGAGCTCTGACTCGCTGCCGTACAAGACGTCTTCGAACGCGTCTCCAGTGGCAGGTTTACCAGAGGGACCCTAGCTAGCTGTCAGCATCACTGGACTCGGACAGAAGATGAAAAGGCCGACCTCGTCTTCCTCGCCGTTCTCCGCGTTCTGGGCTTTCTTCCGTTTGGCCCTGTCTTTCCTCTTCTTGATGTTGAGGAGTACCTTTCGCGCGTCTTCCTCGCTGGCGCACGCGTATACCTCTTCCCAGCCAAATCGACGAATCATCCGCTCGAAAATATGGCGAACCTTCGCCTTGAAATGGTTCTTGTGATCATGGGACCAGTTCAGCAGCGCGAGTACGAGTGGTTTTAGATGAGGCCGTAGAAGGTCCACAGGCATGGTGTGGATGGCGAGCTTGATGTATCCAAGTGTTGACTTGACGATTTCTCGGTTGTTCGATGAGACGAAGATCAGTAAGGTTGAGAATATCTCCGAATACATTTGCGGTGAGATGTCATCTAATCACGGCCGTCAGGCAGGTTGCGAGAAAAGAAAAGTATCGTCGTACCTTTGAACTCGAAGACAAGTCGGGAGATAGCGGTGACGGTCGCACTGATCATATGCGGTGATGCACCCGCAAGTCCTCCAGCCACCATGGTCATGTACTCCTCAATAGTACCAGCAGCTGTAAAGGAGCCATGAGCAATTTAATCGATGTCAGAGGCAGCTCTACGAACCTTCCTCAGCAGTCTCGTCTTCCATATCGTCCATCTGGCTCCTCTTGACGACACCACCTTGAGCCATCTTGCGACCCATGGCAACGACGAGGTCGAAAGCGGCGGCCCTTGCTTTCTCCGAAGGCTCTTTCGTGCCCAGAATCGCCTCCGGGATGATGGAGGGGATCAAGTGAAGGCTGGTGGAAGGGATTTGCGTGACCAGCTGGCTAAGCAGCACGAAGCGGTCCTTCTTGGCTGCAGAGGCCAGTCCGTCTACGAAATCATCAAGCGTGGACAGGACGGATTGTGCGTCCACAGTGACCTTCCCAGTCTCTACGAGCTTCGCAAGGATCTTGTATCCGCGCTTCTGGATAGCGTTGTCTTTGCTCTCCACAATCTCTCTTGTGAGGCAGCTCTCAAAGAGAGCGGAAGCCTCGTTGGGAGGCAGGTACGGGATCATGAGGACGAGAAGATCCAGGGTCATTGAGACGACGGAGGCAGGGTCCTTCGAGCCACTCGCGCCGAAAGCGGACACAGGCTTGGCACTGAGGTTCTGCTTGAGAAGTGCGACAAGCTTGTAGTACGCCTTCGCGATGTCCTATAACATTGATGAGAGGGAGTATCGCTGCATAACATGGAAGTACGGACCTTGCTGTCCGCAATGGCCAGCCACACGCTGACGACATCTGCAACAGGTCCCTGGCCATCCCTTCCAACAGTGCTGAACACATTGAAGAGAACGGCGAGCCAACTTTCCACTTGGGTACGCAAGTAGGCGACGTTACTCTTCGCCACATCCACGTTTGGGTCAGACTGCCTGAACGCGTCGGGAAGCTTGGCCAGCCGGACCTCATCTCCCGCCGCGAGCGCTGCGTTAGAATCGACAACGACCTTCAGCGCCTTGAGGACCGAGGGACGAAGCTCCGGCTGAGAGTACAGAAGCTGAGACAACAGCTGCGAGAACTGCGGAGTGAATGCCTGCCAAGACGTCAGCAACAGAATTTGTGATATTGTAAGACAGGCATACCGTCTTGAGATCTGCTGTGACATAACAGTATCCATGCAGACCCGACCAGATCTGATCCGTCAAGACACTCCATAGTTTTGCCTCGGACTGCCTACCCTCGCTTTCGGCAGTCTGCTGGAGATCGAACATCCGCTCCGTCAAAGGGACGAAGTAGGACACGAAGTGGGACAGAGGGGAGGAGTGAGGTTGGGAAAGCATGGGAAGGAAGAAGGCCCGAGGCTCCTTGCCTGCTTGGCTATTGCGCGCGTTAGTAAAGGCAGACTGGAGTGGACAATATTACTCACCGATCTGTAGGCTCGATATTCAGAGGGAGCTCGCGAAGGACCACCTCGGGTCCGAGGACCCGCATTGCCATGCTGAGAGTCTGATCGGCTGCCTCCTTAAATTCGAAGCTCTTCTGAACTCGGAGTTCCGAAACTTTGACGATGGTAGGAAGTAGAAGCAACTCCGCTGCTGTGGCGCCAGTCCCAGACGAGCGATATCTCAGGCAGAGGATCAAGGAAGAGAGGACAGAGAGAACCTCGGGCACCGCTCGCGCATATGCAAGGACACCGAGAGCTTTATCTGTCTGAGAGACAATCTTGCCCAAAGTTGACTTGGGTTCGGCCTTCGAGCGCTCTTTGAGTGCGGCCTCGATGAGGGAAGGTGTCAAGCATTTCACCAACATGCCGAGGCCTTCTGCTATGGCTTTCCTGGTACTGGCTTCCGCGACGTCCAGGTAGGACCACATCGCTTTCCAAGCTTCCCCAACTGTCGACGCGCACGAGTCTGGGCTAGCGTCGTGATAAGCTACCATAGCTGTACCTAACAGATGCGACCACGATGGAATGAGCGCAGCGTCGGTCTTCGACGGGGCGGAGGACAGAACAGCTTTCAGTATATCCTCGAGTTGCGAATGTACATTGTTCGTGGGATCGTCCACAGGGATAGAGAGAAGATCGGCAAGGATGGAGAATGAAGCTTCGGAGAGATAGAGGTTTCCGAGACGAGGAAGGGAGAGTAGAGCGACAGTGATAGTTGGCAGTGACTGGAGCAAAGTCAGGCGCATAATCAAGGCATAGGACATTTGTTACTCACTGACGGGGGCAATGTAGATAAAACAGGGCGCAAGAACGCAAGCAGATGTATGGCGGTATCCGATCCATCCGTGTCCGCCTTCTTTCCCTTGAATTTGGGAATCCCTCCGGCCGTTAACTCGTTCAAAGAAGAGTCGATCCATTCGGCTGTACGCTCAGCGTATGGGTGGTGCAGCATCGGAGGTGGAGGGTTTGACAGAACATCTTTCACGAGTTCAGCGGCTTTCTTCCGCACCTTTGGACGAGGATCGAGGCATAAGTGCAGAATGGATCCGAAAGTTTGACGCAGACCGGGAGTCTCGAGCTGGGGGCGTTCCAAAGCGTTGAAAACCGCGGCGTAGACGGTGAGTTGAGAGCGAAGTGGTGGGGCGTGTGTAACGAGCAATGGGAAGAGAGGCGCGGTCAAGTCGATGATCGTATTCAGATTCGAGCGGACGACCGGTGGGGGGACAAAGGGTGCGACGAGGGCAAGGAGATAGAGCTCAGCTGGCAAAACATCTCCGTCTCCAACTGCAGGACCAGTAGTCCGCGAGGTTTGAAGCGTGCCGTCGAGGGTTGTGAGGAGAGCCGCGAAGTATGCGGTAGGAGTCTTCTGGGTGTTTTGCTCGCGGAACGTGGCTTCCAACGCCTTCAAGAGCGTGGCCGGAGCCTTTTGGTGTGCGAGATTCGAGGAGGTGTGCGGCCGTATCTTGGACAGCGCCTGCTCGAGACCGTCTGCCATGGCGGCGAGGGTGTTTTGGATGAGGACAAGTCGGAAGCGCAGAGCAAGAATTTTGGCTTTCGGCGCATCTGTTGATTGGCGCCAGCGCCTCCTCCCAAATGTGGGTGATGGCGGGGCCCCCTAGCCGCTGCGCACGTTGGTGCGTTCGCCGACATGACGCACTGCCACAGGCTTGGCTCTTACTCCCACCTCTAACTGATGCCTGAAGGCTCTGCTACGCCATGGTCTTACTTCCTCATACGGTGCGTCGGTGTCCGGACAGCGTGGCTCGCTGAAGGGCTCATGAAGCCGCTCAAACCTACAGACTGCTTTTCAAGTTCGTCCTTAAGATATTCTACGGTACTATTGTGGTCGAGGGAACAGAGAATATTCCTTTGAAGGGAGAACCATGGTGTGTTATGAAACTCAGCCCACCCAAACCACGTAACTGACTAGAAGCGCAGCATCGTCTGCGCCAACCATAGCAACTCGTTGACCGATGCTCTGTGAGGGCCTTTGCTTGTTCCAAAACGCGCTATGTTTAGCTGAGCTATTTTTGCATAGCGTTATGGTCACGTCAGTCCCCTCAAGGGTGCGAATTATCTCACACTAATGCACCCGTCCTCGTGCTAACGTTGTGCTTCCGTCAGAGGCGCGACCTTCTCCGACTGACTGCGAAAGCCACACAATTCGGGAGGCGCACCTTTACAAGTTGGCTCATTGAATCGGCAGGAACTGTGCCCTTGCAGCGTCGTAAGGACTCACCAGATGGAACGGTCGACAACTCCGTGGTCATGTTGAACCTACTTGAGGTCCGTCTGTACCATTCATGTCACTGGCTATGACATAACTTTGCATAGGCTCTAGAAGGAGGAGATGCCGTGTGCTTATTCCCCGAAGGAATGAGCAGATTCCATCCTACAATTGCTCCTTTGAAGACTGGCGGTATGTCTGAACGCTTTACCGCCCGAGATGCTATTTGACATTGGCTCAGTGGCCCGCATCGTGTCTGACGTCCTCTCTCGCAATACGGATAACCCGAATTTCGAAGTCTCTGTCCTAACATGCTCCATCACGTACATGTGAGATGGACAGGCGTGGATTCGTCAACGCGATTCTAACGTCTGACAGGCACCGCCAACACTTTCGCTCAGATGTCTTGGTGACCTTCCATCCGCCCATGAAATTCTCACCACAGGTATGTCTCGAAGCATGCGTCCTCACATAGTAATCTCACTCGACATCCACAGTCAAACCCAGAACTAATTGCTCCCGTGGACTTCGCTAACATCCGGAGCCTAACAGCCAAAATGCAGCACCAAATTTCTCTCGGTACGCTGTCTGCTCCGTCATGGCGACTTATCCGAAATGCGAAACTCGCTGCACGCATCTACGCTCCACTTGGCACTGAAATGAGCTTGGGTGACTACGTTCGTGTCGCCCGCACTTTCCTGGAGGCTTTCAAACTTGCAGAGTCTCCTATTGCGGACAATACCAGTGGTGAAGGTGCAAGTGCAAGTGAAGGCGAGGCCGAAGGCATCAAAGAAAGACTCGACGTCAAGATCAAATGCTTGGGTGCAGATCTCAAAGTATGATTCTTTCGCCCTACAAAATATTCCAGCTCATTCTAGTAAACAGGCGTACCAAGATGAACTAGCCCGACACGGTGTCAAAGACGACCGTATCCGCAAGCCACTCTCTCGCCCAATCATTCTATACCGCCTCATCATCCGCCTAAGCTGGTCACTCTTCCTCTTCTCGCTCTCCTTCCCCGGTCTACTACTCTGGCTCCCCGTCTTCATCACCACCTTCATAGCCGTGCGCGAATTCAAGCGCACCGGGCCCGTCTGGGACACCTGGGACGAGATCGCGCAATACAAACTTGTGTACGGCCTGATATCCGGGCTATGCGTGTGGGCAGGCGCGGTGCTCCTCACCCTGCCCATCGCGCCGATCACCATCGTCGCAGTCCCGCTGATCATGTGGGTGTCGCTGCGCTGGTTCGAGGACGCCGTGTCCGCGTTCCGCGCGTTCATGGCCCTCGTCCGCCTCCTGATGATGGGCCAGGCGAAGTTCACGCGTCTGCAGGCGACGAGGCAGGACCTGCACAGGCGCGTCATGGACCTCGCGGTCTTCACGCTGGGGCTGCCGGAGGTCCCGGAGAAGCACTTCAAGGACGTCGGGGCTGCGAAGGAGAAGGGCCGGATACGAGGCCGGTGGGCGAGCAGCACGAAGTACTTCTCGCTGCGGCGCAGGCGCAAGAGGGACTGGAACGAGACGCTTCGGTTGTACGACAAGGTGGACTATCCCGAGGACCATTACTGAACCTATTTCTCGTACCGTTCAAAATATTTGCGCGTATCTATCACATCCACGTACAATAATAGTATCGAATCGCTTTTGCTATATCGTACAGACGCTTCACGTAATTGTTCAAAGCGGGGGAAATGGGAATACAGAGCAAGGTCAGACGGATGAGACCATGGGGTGATCCAGGGAAATGAAGAGCAAGTCGTGACGAGATAGCCAGATTTAACCGGCGACTGGAGTGTAGGCACGGTTGCCTGCTGCCCATTGGTGGCCACGATTGGCGGCTACTCCGGTGATAGCGACTCCAAGGGTGGCGAAGACCGCGAGGATCCAAGCCACAGTGCCCAAAACATACGCAGTGCCTGGAAAAGGTGAGTCTACAGCAGCTTACAGACGTGCCAGCGGGCATACCAGGGCGAGCACGATCGAAGATGGGGAACGTCGCATTGCTGTAGGTATCGGTGACGATCGCGAATGTGGCGATCAACGAGATGGCTGGAATGTCACAGTGTGAAGCACAACCCCCCCACAAGACACACACAAGCGGTGCTTACCGTGCATAGCGACCAAAACCGCGACCGCCTCCCAGATCCTGCGCCGGCGCGCGCGCGTCGAGACTCCGAACACCAGCGCCAAACAGGAGACGACGGCGAAGCCTGCGCCGAGCTCGGCGAGGTACCCCGCGGTCGTCCAGAGCACGCAGAAGTTGCGGTTCTCCTCCTCGCAGGCGTCGGCGACCCGTGCGGGGAACGGCCGGCACTTGTAGTCGCTGTACTCGATGTTGCTCCCCTCCGGCATGCCGGGCATGCGCACCACGATGCGCTCGCAGAGCCGGGTGAGGCCGTAGTACTGCGTCGTCTTGGTGTTGAGGACCTCGGTCTTCACGATCAGCCTGGGGGCGTCGTGTAGCCTAGCTGGTTAGCGATTGCGGGTGGTGGGCGTACCAGTTCGTCCGCCGGATAGAGAGGACATTCTAATTGATGGGGAAGGGTGTGAGTACTTCGCCGGAACGGGGCCGATGCGGCACACAGCGCAACTCACTAGGACTAGGGTAAGAAGAACAGCGATGAACGCTATGAGATAGGATGTTTTCCTCATGGCTGGGTGAAGGAGGTCGTCGTGGTCGGAAGTCGACAACGAGATGCCCCGCGAAGCAGCCGTTCTAGAGCTGTCCTCAAGCGTCAATGACCCTGATATGCTACAGCCGATGAAGGCGCTTAGGCTGGGATATGCTGCGTGGATCAGTGGGCAATTCGTCGTCGCAGCAGTCCGCAGGTTCCAAGGTCGAACACCGTAGGGTGTATTTCGTTTTTCTCGAGTCACCATTTTTGCTCCCACCACCAATAAACCTCTCTGTAGCCTCTGCATTTTCTGAATCTCATTGCTAATGTTTTATTTCTCAAGCCTCTCCTCCCTGCAGTCCAGTCCCAGTCCCACCGTCATACGTCACGCGTGACATCCGCGTTACGCGTCGCGATAAGAAGCGCGTCACGTCATTCCAGGCGGGCCGGGCGACGCAATCGGCTCCATCTCAAGGGTAGGTAAGCACCGCCGCAGTCCTCCACAGCACACTCTTCCGCAACCCACCACCACCACCACCACCACCACAGAACCCACCAACCCCACTCCAATCATGTCTGGCAGTAAGCACAACACACCATTCTACCTCCACGCTATACTCATAGAACGACAGACTATATCGTTGTGTTTAAGAAGACGGCTACGACGGACCAGATTAACAAGTACGCCGACGAGGTCAGCGCGAATGGTGAGTGGTACTGGTGATTGGTCGTCCGATGTGGGTCTTAATGGGGTGACTCTGTAGGCGGCGCCGTCAAGGATCGCTACGACTCGATCCTCAAGGTATGTCCCTGTCCTTCTCTTCCGCGGCCACCCTCTCACTGCGATCTCTGTTCCGTTCAGGGCTTCTCCGCCCAGATCCCCGAGAGCTACCTGACACAGCTGCAGTCATTCGTCGGCGATGTAATCGACTACATCGGTAAGCACAATCGACCCTATCATCGCCGGACAACACTCACCACCCCTCCACAGAGCCCGACGGTGTCGTGACCACTCAGTAAACACACGGCACGCCGTCCAGCAAACACATCAACCCTGTACCACAACGGAACCCACCTACAATACCTGTATCCCCTGTACTGCTAGTCGCACACAATTAAGCCGGAGTTATCTTCAAACGTCGTGTGCGCAGATCTACGAAATTGAATTGCGAGGGAGTGCATGAGACTAATGTAGGCCAATGTTGGTATGGGGTACATTGGGGCGATTACTATCCATCTATGGTATGCGGTCGAACAAGAAGTCGCGGTGGGTATCTGACAGGCTATGTGGTGAAGAGAGAACGGCATGGTGGGTCGTGAGGGGTCGTTACGAGAGGAGATCCAAGTTTCGAGAGAATGTCCAATGCGGGAATGAGTGTCCAATGGGAATCAGGAAGGCAAAACATGCAGGGAACGCAGTAGAAGAAGAAACAAGATTGCCTAGGCCGGGGTTGGTTGGATGGTGTCGTCGCTCTTTACCGACATGTTCGATGTGGGTGTCGGCGGTACAATGGTAACGTCTGGGAGAGTTTCGGCATCGCCGTCCGCGGGCTGCTCAGGCTCAACAACGGCCACGTCCTCCACTTCAGGTACGTCAGCAGAGGTTACCAGCCTGTCGTCCCCGAAAGCCGAATCGTGAAGGGTCAAGGGTGGCAACAGGGTAGGAGGCGAGGCAGGACGAGACGAAGGGAGCGGTGGCGACAAGGGTGGTGTGGTGGGCAGCGCCTTCTCCGAGTCAGCTCCGTCTGAAGACTTGGGCCGCCCTGCGGCGGGATCCTCAGACGGCGCAGGCTGGATTGCGAGCACCGGCTCATCGACAAAATCCCACGGGCGCGGCACAAGTGCAGCTGGGATAAGCCTGGGCAGACGTTGTATGAGCAAGTGTTGAACGTACAAAGCGTTCGTCGGCATACCATGTAGCGGCGCATACAACGCCCTTGCCCTTGTCCTCACTCCTGATCATATTGAATTCATGATCAATGAAGGACGAGATGTACCGAATAAAAGGCAAGACTTCGGCGACGCCATTGTTTAGGACTGCGAGGGCTGTGACTACGTTGATGACCGAGTGAGCGATAGATGGAACTCGCTGCATGACCAGTCAGCGCAATACATAAAATGAGCCTGCGATGTACTTACGCTCAAATACTCGATCGTAGGCGGAGGCATCGTGAGCTCGAAGCCCCACCAATCTATGCATACAGTATTAGAACTTTGGAGCAAACACGAACGTCGGCCGGGGATTTACATGTAATCAAGGACATTCTATCCGTCGGCGGATGTATGCCAGTATGGTCGGGGAGAATGACCTTGCCGGTAGCGTAGCCCAAAGACAGAAGCTGTGGCGTGATGTGTTGGAAGCCTTCGAGAATGGTCTTCGCAGTTGGGACGGAACCGGCCAATATGCCAGCCTCATCTGCAGACTGGCCGAAACCAAGACTTGGAGCAGTAACCAGGTTGACAAGCTCCATATCCTCGAAGAGAACCTTGAGCTGGTCTATCGAGGCATTATACACGCTGGCGACACTGGCCGTCACCACTTCGAGGTTGATGGAGCGTTCAGTAACTCCGTTGGTGGTCTGCGTTTGTTCCTCTGTTGCGGTAAGCTTGCAGAAGTGTCGCTGGACGGCTTCCTCGTCCGTGTAAGGGAGACAGACGGCGCGAATGGGAGCAGCGGAGCTGGGAGTGACGCCGACAGGTGGTACAGAACTGCGAGGCTCCGACTCGGTAGGTAAAGCGCGTAGCTGCGCGATGACCCTCTTCGCAGACTTGGGCTTCAGGAGCTGAGACTTTGCCTTTTCGATCTTCGCTCGCGACACGGACTTCGCCTTGGCGTTGGCAAGCGTGATACCAGAGGGCCCGACGATCAAAGCGCGCACGACGACGGCAGACTCCTTCGCCCGCTTGTCTGCGCTCGACACCTTGACGGCGCGCTTCACTCTGTCCTCCCCTGCCTGCATCTTCTTCTTGTGCTCCTGCCCCACCGAGAGCATCGGCTTGTGGTCGTCGTGAACTTGTCCGTTGATGAATCTAAAAGAGAGTGGGCGCAGCGTGAAGCGTCGGTTGGGTTTGCTGGTCGGTTCGGGGGCGGCAGGACGCGACGGCTCGGTCGAGGGTTCATGGGAGACCGAGACGGCTGGGCTCGCGACGGCCGAGACGTCGATGGTGGACGCGGGCGCGACGTCTGTGGGCGCATCCTGCGCGCCGTCCGACGAGTAGATCGAGGCGGACGGACGGGCCTCCGTGGTCTGCCGCGGCTGTGGTTCAGAGAGCGTGTCTGCTGGTGGGGACTCTACCGTGACAGACACGACCACGGGCTCTGCGTTGGCGTCCGCGTCCTTGTGCGCCAAGTTGACCTCGGACTTGTTGAGCTTGCTCGTCGAGCGGGTGAGGAACGCGAGCATGGTGGGGGAGGAAGGAGAAACGGAGACTGGCTGCTCGCATGGAAGGGTGAGAGGCTCTTATACGCCTCCCGTTTTGGGATAGCTGCCCGACGAGACCCGTGGGAACTCCTCGGCAGTACGCCACCATCCCCCAGAGGCCTATTCGGGACCACTCTCTACGCGATTCATCGATCATGTGGCGAGTGATATGTTAGTAGGGCTGAAGTGAGACCTTTATTTCTTTCAATTTGTATCGTGCGATGAAATCCTCACCGACCGGCAAAAAATCGCGCTCGTGCAAACTGTACCACCCGTTATGGGCGAATGTTTCAGCGAGTACGAGTTACCACAGTGCGCTGCTTTATTATCGGCGATACGGTATCGTACTACCTGTATCAGATGCACTTCGAACTGCTCCCCCTGGTCTATGCGGCCGTTTTGAGGCATATGAAACAACACCCGGGAAGTATGGCGGCGTCAACATCGACGCCGACGCGATGAGCTCCGAACCTTGATACGTACACGGTGAATTCCTCGAAAGCATCGACCGATTGTATTCTATATTCTCAACAATAATCCGCGCTAGTATCTTTTCGCCAAGCCTTGCACTATGTTCCATGTCACTTTTGCGGTCCATATGTTTGCAAGCTTCCAGTCTGCCGAAAGCCAAGGAGTGGTTCCATTCGTCCTTGGGTCGTGTTGTGCTGATCCGTCTCGGCAGAAGATCGCGAAATGCCGTCCAGCCAGGAGTCCAGGACAGCTGCCCAACAGCAGGCTGTGATCAAACAACGCTTGCCATATTCTTGCCCTGCGGTGGTGAGCAGTGGGAATTTAATTCTGTGCGGAGAGGTGCGACGGGGTGCGACTCCGCGCATACTGCGGCCGCCATAAAACGGGAACCTCGAGGAGGTATTTTTGTTTGATGCGTGAACGCGGCAGCGCGCGACGTCACCTCATCAAAGTTGATCAAACAGCAAGGTCAGGGCACGGCGCTCAGCGAAACACGGATGCGGAAGCAAACCTCTTGGCCCTGCTTCACGACTTGTTCACGATCCACCACCACCCCCTCTGCGTTGTGTTCGCAGTCTCCCCTTCGACCCGAGAACCTCACGATTTTTACGACATTTCTCTTCTGAACATCTGCCACTCGACGCGCTGAGACATGGCGAATTGGGTGGATCCGAACAAGGGCTCGTGGAACAACCCACCCTACCAGCCCGTATACGAACCAGGACCCACTCCACAGTACGCAGAACAGTATGGGGGTCCGAGTTATGGACATCCGCCCCCTCAATCGTACGCGCCGGACTCGAAGTCGGCATATGACGGTGGCCGATTCACGCCCAAGAAGACTGTCAATGACATATTCTTCCTGCTTTTCTTCATCGCTCAGGTATTCCTAGCCTCCTATCACACGTGTCACAACTAGAACCATTTGCAGTTTGCTGGATTTGTGGTGGTTTCTGCTATAGCATTGTCGGAATGGGTGAAGCAAGGAGGTTTGGGAGGCGGAGTGGGGAATGGGAACACAGGGAACAGGTTCACTCTCAACAGGTGCGTCGTCTTCGATCTTGTCATACCCGCACTAACAGGTTGCAGCCACACCGTATATCTTCTTCTATTCGTGGCGGGGGCTGCCGTGCTCCTCTCGACCGTGTATCTCATATTGACAAGATTCTTCACGAAGGCCATAATGCACATCACGCTCATCCTCTCGATTCTCCTGAATATGTGAGCCTTCACAGTACCAATAAACCTTCCACGAGGCCGGCGGTTAACTCTATCTCGCAGCGGCATCTGCGTCTACTACTGGATCACGAAGTATTATTGTGAGTTCATTTCCCACAGTGCAAGGCGACAAAGTGTCTCAATACGCCCTCGCCAGCCGGAGCCATTATCTTCACGATTATCGCCATTCTCTCCGTGCTCTCGTACTTCGGCTACCGGTCTCGCATACCCCTCGCGTCTCTACTCTTGCAAGTCGTCATGGATGTCACCAAACACCACATGAGCGTCTACGTTGTGGCGTTCACAGCCCTCATCATCCAGACTGCACTCAGCGTGTAAGTAGCTGGCTCAGTGATGAATGCTTTAGTCTGCTCACACTCATTTGTAGATACTTCACATTCACCGCAATTGCTACGTACGTCGTCAGTCCCCATTACACGACGGTAAAGTACTCACCACTAGGGTATTCAGTTACGCAAAATGGACCCCTGGGAATCCCTGTAAGCTCTTTTAGCTTGACACATATGGACCGGCCACTCATAGTTGGACTTAGCCTGCAGCACCGGAACATCGTGCTCGTCGGGTACAGTCACGGGCCTGATCGTCTTCGAGGTTTTCTCGTATTTGTGGACGTCACAGGTCGTTGGTAACGTCGCACTTGCTACGATGGCAGGTGGACCGTTTGGTTGTATGTTCCTTCGCGTCAATATCCCCGGTCCTCGTCTGACATGTTCCGTCCAGGCTGGTACTACTTCGGCCCCCGTCACATGGGACAGATGGTACATTTGAATTAGTTGCATGGTAGTCCACGTACTGACAGTCTCCCCAGCCCGACCACCCAACTTTGTCATCTTTCGTCCGAGCCTCAACACTCTCCCTCGGATCTATTGCGTTCGGGTCGCTGATTGTCACGATACTCGAGATGATTCGTATACTGCTCAACATTGCTCGCAACAACGCCAACGCTGATGGTCATCGTAAGTCACGTTCAGTTGGAAATGTCGTGCGTGGCAATTGACATGTGTCATCAGCTGTCGAAGCGTGTCTGGCACTTTGTGCTGAATGCTTCATCGGATGCATTGAGGGAATGGTGGAATACTTTAACAGGTCTGTATCGAAAGTATACGTTCTGATTATCACGGCTGACATTCCTTCCTAGATATGCATACATTGAAATTGGTACGCACGCGCGGATGAATTTCCCGACCATGCGCTGACTTTCTCCAGCATTGTACGGAAAACCATACATTGAGGCTGCCAAGGACACTTGGAGGCTGTTCAAGGATCGTGGCATCGATGCCGTGATCAATGACTCGTTGGTCGGCATGAGTAAGCTGCTCGATACCCTGTTTTGCCGGTTTAGCTAATTCCGCTGAAAGCCTTGACATGGGGAGCCTACGCTGTCGGTCTCCTGTGCTCGCTCTTTGGGTACCTGTACCTGCGCTACACGCACCCAAGCTATAACATCGACGGACAATACACTGCACCCGTGGTTCTTTTTGCATTCTTGATCGGCTTACAATGCTGTAAGTCCCGAGTTCCATCCATATTTCCACCCGTGTTGATCCATCCAACCTTGTAGCCCTGACGCTCTCATCTGCTATCGAAGCTGGTGTCTCCACCATGTGAGCGCATATCTAATGATGTCCATTCCACACGCTCACATCTCAATAGATTTGTCGGATTAGGCGAAGATCCTCAAGTTCTCGCCATCCGCGCTCCCGAGCTCTTTGGGGTGCGTATCAAGGAATCATGCGCTCGAGAAGGAAAACTGACGCGTGCTTACAGCTCATCGCGTCTACGTATCCCGACGTTGTCCAAGGCGTCCCGAGAGGATGAACACCGCGTTCGTTGCTGTCTACTTAGCCGACTTAACTGCGAAGAGTCTTGTAATGCGACAGTGGTGTCATTTGTATCTACCTGTCTACAGAACCGACTGATTGCATGTACTGATTAAATTTGGGTTTACAACAAGCCATCGAGGTATGTAGACGACCTGTGTTTGTCCGTGTTTGCTCCGGCGCCGTCTGGTGCGCCATCAATTTCGTCTTTCCCTCCAACTCAGCGGGAGAAGGGCCGTGGTCTGCCGTGGTGGAAAATCAGCGGTCTACGTTTCAGATCATCTGCACTCAATTGCGTCTCAGAGATCCCTGGCGGACGCCTAAATTGCTGTGATGGTCCCGCACGGAGCAATGTACGTCCAAGACAGGTTTCGCCATCTCCCGCCGCCCCTCCTGAGACCGCCGCTTATGCTCGACTCGCAGAACAAGGGCCAGCCTCCAGGCTGCCTCGCGGCCTGCCTCCGCCACGCATCTCGCCGAACCCGACCGGCGAGAGAGCCACGAGCAGCCCCAAGCCCTTCCGGCAGACCCTGACCATGACCCTGGCGTCATGCGCTTCGCCCCCTCACAGCCACCACAAACTCGAGCTGATGTGTCCATAGCTTTGATGCCTCGAGAAAGCGACCCGCTCGGCCTGTTATGACCCTCCCCGGGTCCCTGCGCCCTCTCCCTCCTTCTTACCGCCATCTTCTTCCCCACTGCCCGCGGAATGCTCACAGCCCCCCTCGAGCTCGCGGTCCTCGTCCTCGCGCTGGCCCAGCATGCGCATGCGCAGATCGCAGAGGCGCAGTGCGAGGCGGGGTTTGAATGGGTATGCGCCTCTCTCTTCGTCCCTGGACTGATCTTCTTCGGATGCGCTGACGGGTGACGGTGGCAGATGTTCAATTCGAGAGGACAGAGTCCTTGTCTTGTGGCGGCGTACTTGAACTCGCCGTGTGCGGCGTCGGGGTGTGCGTGCGCCTTTGTGTGTGGAGCCGGTTGTGAATGGCTGCGCTGACGAGATGATGCGTCGTTTTGTGCAGCTTCGTTCGTCGCGTCGCTTGGGCCCGACCAGCATTACGTTCTTTCCCAGAATGCTGCGAGTGCTTGCACTTGCAATACCGTGTATTACTCTGTGCTGAGCGCATGTGGGGCATGTCAGGCCCACGACAACTTACCGTGAGTCGTTATTTCGTATGCTACTGTGTGCCGTGGTGGCTGATTTTGTTTCAGCTGGTCTACATGGACTTTCAACTGTACTGATACTGAAGTGGCAAGCCAAGCGTAGGTGCCAAGCTCATCCCTTGCTCGTGTGGAACTTGATTTGTGGTGTAGATATCCGAATCCTATACCACCGGGAACGGCAGTGCCAGCCTGGGCCTACATGGACATCGTGACTGAAGGTTCTTTCAACGTCACCAATGCGCAGGCTCTAGCAGAGCAGCAGTTACCCGAGTCTACCAACGCCGGTCCGTCGGCGACACCAACATCGACATCCGCATCGACAGACCTCCCAGCCAGCTCGGTAGCGGACGTAGCGTCACAGACAGCGTCACCTCGGGCCGCCGGTGGAAGATCCGTCGTGGGCCCAGTGGTGGGGGGAGTAGTGGGCGGGGTCTGCTTGCTATTATTCTCCGTGATCATCTTGGTCTTGTGGCTACGGCATCGGAAGGCGAAGAAAACCTGCCCGTCCGCACAGTATCGCTCCCAGTCGCCCGGGATGTCCACGACCGCATGGATGCCAGACTACGAAAGGCGCAACCCGACGCCTGGTAGTGTGGCGACTACGCAAAAGTACTACGTACGTCGCGCATGTTCTCCTGAGCAATTGCCACATGTTCACTTTCAGCTCCTCGCACAGAGCCCCGACGACCCCACGACGTTTCCGGAGACCGCGCACGTCCCGAGCATGTACAGCCAGACGAGCCAGCGGGGGTCGACTTACTTCACGGCGCAGAGTGGGTATCAGCCTGCTGGAGTGCACTACCGAGGGATCCCAGAGGTTTGATGGGTCTCAGTTGCGGATGCTGTATATTTATTTCTCCTTTTTCGGCCTGTTGTCGCTACTGCTTTCGTGCTTTCACAGTGTACAACAGTTCGAGCAAACCATTGGATCTAGATTTGTCGTGATGACACACCACGGATCACGGGCACTCGCGAGAACGCACCGTCGATACAAGCATGCTCGGACGGGAGGTGATGTTTTGTTATCCATCTCTCAACATTTAGCAACAGTACGACGGTCTCACATGCAGGGTCCCGTAGCATGGTCGGGTGTCCGATGGCCTTTTCGCTGTGCGAGGCGAGGCGAGCCCCCGCAATCCAATATTTATGACACGTTTGGTGAGTTGTATCCAGGTGAGCGATCTACACAATCGAAGCGTTATACGTGTGCTCATGAACTGCCCATCTACGACCTAGTATTCATAGGTCCATCGACAATACTCGCACTCTGCCATTGGCGCGGACTCCCGACCCGTCTCTGGCGTAGCGCCTAGCGCATGGACTCTGTGGTAGACCCTTACGATACCCAAAGATAGTCGTCTGCAACCACAGCGCCGCCGTGTAGGCCGAATATGCCACCCTCCATCTCCCTTCGTTGCGAGTCGGGATATGTTTTGATGGCGCTCTGGATCGGCCATCACCGCTGGATATCGGAGGCATCAAATGACATATGTGCTCTGTTCAACTTGTTCTCGAACTCTTTCGACGGCGCAGCTGAGTGTTGGACTCCCCTCGCCGACGCGTGCAGGGGTGCCTGGACTGGATTTCAGGCCAGCGGACGGTGAGTAGGGTCGTAAATCGTTGTCGCGGTGGCTACGCTGTTTAAAATTGCAGATCAGTACACAACGAAGGGACCGAGACTGCAAGCGAACACACTATTATGTTGCGGATTTAATGTTACGTCCTGTGCAATCCCCTACAATGTGCTGAACGTGGCGCGAGTGTGTGTGCGTGCCGAGGCAACACGGTTTGAGCTCGGGCGGCATCCGGAAAAGGCAAAAGGTGGTCCTTCTCTGTCCGGTCGACAAAGAGGAGTGCTTCGACGTCCCAAATGCCTGCCCTGCCCTGCTCGTTTTGATGCTCGATGCTCGATTTGGCGACAGCTATGGGGCCATCTCGCCGGCATAAATACTGGCGGGTCGTCCGCCACTCCCCAACGACGTCCCCCTCGTCTCCCGTGCCACCCACTCCCTCTAGGCCGTGCGCCGTCGTCGCCGTCGCCGCCGCCCCGCACGATGCAGAACACCGCTGTGCAATCCCCGCCCTTCGGCTACCTCTCCCCTCCCATCGACGGCTGCGACGCCTGCTCAGAGGACGGCGACCCGATCCAAACACCCCAGACGGAACACGAGACACACCAACCGTATGCCGTATACCACCAGAACCAACATCTCTTCTCGCATGGGCTCTTCAACGGCGACGAGCACCACGAGAGTCCCGAAGGCTCTGCGAAACCTGAGTCTGTGCACACGACGTTCTCCGCTCTTTTGACCCCTTCTGCCTCTGACAAGCTGCACCTCGCGCACGCGTCCGACGCGTACCTCGACTTCTCGCCTCCGGACCCGTTGGACCTATCCAACACGTCCATCGAGTTTGACCCCTTCGCCGCCTCCTTTGCCGCGACGTTCAACATCAGCGGTACCGGCCCGCAGGTCTTCGCGCAGGGCGCGGAGACGTACGACGACGACTCGCAGCACTCGTTCGATTTCTCTCCCTCTGCCACTCTCGCTGGCGAATCGTTCAACACATCTTCCGATTCTATGGATATCCTCGACCTACCTTCATTTTCCGTCTCATCTGAGCCTCTGGATACGTTTGATATCTCGGAAGAGATGGCCCAACCTCTACTACTCGCGCCTCCTTCCTCTAGCCGCCCGTGCGCAATCCGATCCCCGGCGTCGGAAAACGTCCTGCAAACCATGGGGCGAATCTACTCGCCACGCTTCCCGGCCGACCACTCGTTGAGCCCCTTCTTCATTGGAACCTACGAACTTGGAGATGAACTCGGTGCTGGGGGTTATGGGTTCGTCATGACTGCCCGCCATCGCATGGAAGGACACGAAGTCGCCGTCAAGTTCATCATCAAGGACAAAGTTCCGGCACACGCGTGGTGGGACGACGAACTGCTCGGACATGTTCCCACTGAGGTCATGATTATGACTCTGGTTGATCATGAGAACATTGTCAAGTGCATGGATCTGTTCGAAGATGAGCTCTATTTTTACCTGGTGAGTAGCGCGTCACTTTGCCACCCGCTACAAACCTAACCACGGCGTAGGTTCAAGAGCTTCATGGTACCCCCTGGGTCTCCCGGAAGAAAACCAAGCAGGTCTCCGCTCCTGGCAAGCTAGTCGTTCCTTCGCCTGCGTCCACGCCATCTTTGACCCCATCCCCTTCCACGGATACTGACGTATCTCTTCCTGGCACCCCGCTTCACGTTTCCGTTGAGATTCCATCGCCAACACAACCTACGGTCCCCCAAGAGCTTGGTTTCGACGCTCTGACTATGTGTTCAGGATCCGAAGACTCGCCTGATTCCAACGACACTCAGAGTTGCCAGTCTTATCTCCAGCCACCAACTCCGCGTCCCAATTTCTCGCGCCGCGCATCGTATGATTTATTCGAATGTATCGAACAGAGCAAGCATAAGCGATTGTCCGAGGACAACGCACGATACGTCTTTGCGCAGGTTGTCGAGGCAGTGCACTACCTGAACACTCAGGGAATCACTCACTGTGACATCAAAGACGAAAACCTCGTCGTCGATGAGGATTTCAAGGTGTGTAGGTATCATGACGAGGCGTGTAGTA
Organism: Bjerkandera adusta; assembly: GCA_027924225.1. NCBI lineage: Eukaryota > Fungi > Basidiomycota > Agaricomycetes > Polyporales > Phanerochaetaceae > Bjerkandera > Bjerkandera adusta. The sequence goes on from BSCZ01000509.1 coordinate 88,088, forward strand.
GTGCTGATTCGGCGGTTTCCCAGGTCAAATTGATCGACTTCGGAAGTGCTGTCGTCGCGGACCCGAGCGCACCTCTGCCCTACTACACTCTGTTCTACGGGACGACCGCGTACGCGTCTGCGGAGATCTTGCGCAAGCAACCCTACCAGGCCGCGCCCGCGGAGATCTGGACCCTCGGCGTGTTGCTCTCATATCTTCTGACTGGACACTCCCCGTTCCCTACGGAAAAGGACGCCATTGATGGTCGAATCGTCATCCACGAGCGCGGGAACGCCGCACGCCCCGGCCGTGCAGCTCTCAACTTGCTGGCGCGATGCCTCGAAGTGGACCCGAAGCGCAGAGCGAACATCGAGGAAGTGCGGAGCCACCGGTGGCTCAAAGGCGCCCTCGACCGCGACAGCCACAGCGACTGAAATGGCCCGGCGCCCTCCACCTATGTTATTCTGCGGTATAATTGCCCGTCTTACCCTTCGGTTGTCCAGTCGTGTGTAGTGTTTCTCGTGTAGTCCTAATCTGTATCGTCTTTGTAAGGCTTGTTCGGATTGTAGCGTATTTATGATATCTTGGATTGAATCCTTGGATCTATGCGTGTCTCTCAATCGATGTGTGCGAAGTTCAATTGATTGTGGATGGCGGAGTGCCGCGGTCCGGCGGGGACGGGTACGATGAGTGATATAAATTGCGGTCGTAGTCTATAAGCCACCCACACTTCTGTCCTTGCGCCCGGAACGACTTGGGGTCCCTCAGTACTGGTATGTCTGTCAAGGTCGGGACGAGGTAGCTGGTCTCCTCTTGAGTCTCCTTTTGTTGGGGTAAAAGTGAGTACCGACGCCCCGCGGGCTCAAAAAAAACGTGGAAAATTACACGATCATCAGAGTCATATCAGGCGCAAGCTGAGCATTTTTAAACAAATCATTTATGACAACCTGCTCGTCGAAAGCCTAAATCCGCGATACTGCAAAGCGGGGAACGCCACAGCCTGTCTGGGCGCTCCGTCCTCAAAATTTGTCGGGCGCTCGATCAGACCGCTTCCGTCAGTGCGCCTGCCAAAGACGCGATGCCGAACATATGGAAAGCAAACTGGGTTTGGTGATGGCAAGTGTTTCTCCGCCTCTCCGACACCCTGCCGCATCAAGCCGACGCGCCAGGACCCCACGGACTCCTCCTCAGCACCGTAAACGCCCGTAGCACTAGACGCCTATCAGCATTTCTCGGGCCAGTGTAGGTACCACGACGCATCTTTGACTAAGCCCGGAGTGCGGCAGTATTTGAGCATTCAACCTGTTTCCAGCAGCTAGGAATGAAAATTGCAAGGTCTTACCAAGGTGTTGCCCATATGACCCACATGATTGCCACACTGAGTGACCCAGGTCTCTACGCTCTAGTATGACTTACTCGGGGACAGTGTCAGATCCGCACAGAAGACTGCGAGAACTTCCACGGCTTCTACGACAACAGGGAACAAGCGCAAATCCGTGAGACTGTTGCATCAACAGGGTTGTTATTACGAGTGTACGGGCAGCAAGAGGGGCAACTGCGGTCTAGGAAATAGACGTATACAAGGCCCTGGGCGCCGCCCTTTGAGACCCCCGCGAGGCATTCCGACGACCTCGACCAATCAACGGTTTCATTGGTTTTCAAGTCAAACTCTGAAATTGGCCGGAGAGAGCCCGGACGATGGCTCGCACGGCGCCCTGGTGTGTTTGCGATCGCGTTCCGACGGTGCCCCGCGCGTGCTGAGTGTATCAGACGCAGGTTTCCGACTCGCAGGTTGGACCAAGGACAAGGGACAGATGGAGGACCCACGCGGAGGCACGAATGGGCTCGAACGAGCTGTCCTCGCGCAGCGCCGGAATCCGCGAGACGAGTTCCCGCGGGTGGATGTCGAGGGGGCGGTTCGTGTGCTGAGCTCGCCAAATCCAATCAGATTCTCGCTGGCTAGAGCGCACGCCAGCTCGACAACAGCACGAAGATCGGGCCTTGCATCGCCGTCGTGAGCAGGTGGTAAGACACCCAACTGGCCCAGGACGGATGCTACACAATCTACAAAGCAGAAAGAACGTCGTCTGTACACGGTGGGGACGATACTGCGCGTCCGTCACTCACCAGCATCAATATAAACAGGTTGCGAGGTGTGGTCCATGCGCAGCCTCTCATGTGCTACTACGATCCGGGAACTCAACGGCGGGTGTCATCTAGCCCGCTGGACGACTGAGCGACTCGCAGAACCGTGTCCGCGAACCGTGCGCCGACATGGCGTAGTATCTCTGCAACGACCTGCTGGGAGCCAATTTTGTCGGTGAAGTCGAGGGCGGGCGTGTTACGATGAAGCGGTCGCCAGCAGGTTCACGGGGTCCTGACACTTCGGCTTGATGCGGCAGGACGTCGGAGAGGCGGAGGAACACTTGCCATCACCAAACCCAATTTGCTTTCCATACGAACATTCCCCCACCGCCGCACAAAGTTATGGGAGTCATCTTCTTCCCACCCTGTCGCGCTCTAGAGTCTCCTTGCAAGAGCCGGTCGACGATCTCCGTGGCTGCGTGTTCGTCGGAATGGAGGAGGAGTTTAAGCAGGCTCGGAGGGAGTCACCCTTGCCCCCCGCGGGCCAGAAGAAATCGCTCAGGGAGTGTGTGAGGTGCGTGCGCGCGCTGCCATGCGCAGAAAGGCCTTGGCTTATGTTCGTTGGATAGGAATTTCACCCCGGCTTGGTTCGCCGTGATCATGGGTGCGTGTGTGGTCCTGTGTGCTTATCGGCGCTGTCGTCCCTTGGGTTTGTGACAGATGATGACGCTGACCTTGTTCTCCTTGCGCTCTGTGTCCCAGGTACCGGCGGGATAGGGATCCTGTTCCAGAACTACCCCTATGCGACCGGGTCGACGCCGATGAAGGCGTTCACCTTTGTGTTCTTTTTCCTCAACCTGGCCCTGTTTGTGACGTTCAATGTCATGACCATCGCGCGATACGCCATGTTCCCCGACATCTGGAATGTCATGCTGCGCCATCCGATCCTTAGCCTCTACTTGGGGTGCTACCCCATGGGTATCACGACGCTCATCAACCTCGCGGTCGGCCTCCCGTACTTGCAGTACCACTTTGGCGGGGAGCGCTTCATCTATACGCTGTGGGCTATTTGGTGGTTCGACGTCGCGCTTTCCTTCGTAACTGCCTTTGCAGTTGTACACGTCATGTCGGTCTTTTCTATTTGTTTGCACTGAATTTGTTCTCAAAATTGTGCCCTCCAGGAAAAGCCGGCAAAACCACGAGCTGAGCCGGATGACGGCGGGATGGCTCCTCCCCGTCGTCACACTCATCGTCGCATCCTCAACAGGCGGCGTCATCGCACCAGCGCTGGCAGAATTCTCGTCCTACCACACCCTCATCACCCTCACAGTATCGGCGATCATGGTCTCCATCGGGCTCTGCCTCGCTCTCATGATTCTCACCATGTACTTCCTGCGCCTCATCCTCTACGGCGTCCCCGAGAGCACCTCCGTCGTGAGCGTGTTCATCCCGCTCGGCCCCACCGGACAGGCGGGGTACAGTATCTTGCTCATCGGGCAGGGCTTCCGCCGGATTCTACCTCTCGCACACCATGAGGGCTCGACGTTTCTCTCGGGCCAGCAGACTGGGGACACCATCCACGTCATGTGCACTTGTGTCGCGTTTGTGCTGTGGGCGCTTTCGACGATGTGGCTGTTGTATGCTATACTCGCTGTACAGGAGGTTCTTCGCGCGACTGGACCATTCCCGTTCAAGATTACGGTTTGGGGTCTCATCTTCCCTAACGTACGTCCGTCCATTCCCCTTCCTTACTGATGCTAACACATGTCGTCTCCCAGTGCGTACTGTCAAACCTATCGATCCAGCTCTCCCACGAACTCGACGTGACCTCGTTTCGAATATGGGGCGCGATACACGCCGCGGTCACCCTCATGCTCTGGATTTTCGTCTTTACGAAGAGTATTATGCTCTTGCGTGGTGGTCGGATCTTCGAGTCGCTTGCCATCGAAGAGTATGACGACCTCCAGGCGCGTGAGAAGCAGATGGCGTTTCATTCGGAGGGGACGGTGGATGGTGGACGCTGGCCTAGTCCTGCTTATGGGAACTCTACTGCGCGCGATGACCTGAATGGCGCCTGAAGGTCCGACTACGTGGACGGAGACGAGAGGATTCACCTTGATCAACTCGTCATGCGTGGTGAGTCTTCATGCTCTCCTACGTAGCTAGTCCCCATCTGATTCGGGATTCAAGCGAGTGTTGGATTTGTACGTTACTCGATGACATAGAGGCCTGATCGTTCGGAATGACTGCTACGTGAAAAGATAAAAGTCTCGTACAAAACATGATAAAATCCGCATCTCCAATTTTGGAATCACTCGCGCAACGGCCTAGCATTCTCATCCAACAACATGCAGAAAACACGTACCCAGCGTGAAGACGTCATCAGGCGTCGGACGCATCTAAATTAGGAAAGTCCGCAAATGTCGCAAAACCTTATTTAGAAACGGACGGTGCTCAGTTGTAATGGAGGTGCAAGCCACATGCACGACTTTAGTCGAAAGAGGCCATGAAAAATATTAGATTCGTTGCTAAAAGCGTTACGACGACGTTTTAACAGAGTCCCGTCCTCATCCGCATGATTCACTGCGTTTCGCGCGACGTGTTCGGGGGTTGAATATCCCTTGAACAGACGCAATTGTCAAGGTATCCGATCTAAAAGATTTCCTATCTGTCGGCCGGTCAAATTTGTCTGGATTGTGTCACCAAATGATGACTTATCACGGCCACCGACAGGACGTCTGTCGGCCGTGCAGATAAGTGTTTCATGTGTTGTAATCAATATATCTCTAGTGGGTATAGACGGCAGACAAGAGGCAGCACAGACATGCTATGTTGTGTGTTAGGGCACTGAATATGCAACATTTGTTGAGGATATATTGCGACCAGGTACATGAATTTGTAATCTACAAATGGACGCTGGTCAATCTCCGATATCGCGCCGCTGTCTCGATATGGTAACCATGTCGGCCTGAGGGCGGGGGACCTCAACGTCGTCGTTGGCAGGCTTGAGTACATATGTCTGGCAACTAGAGTCAGTTATGACAATGTATTGGTGAACTCGGTGGTGGGACACTACCATGTTATCCGTGCTCGCAGCTCTACTGGGCGGTGAGGTCTCAGATCGTCTTCCTGCAAGACAACGAGATGCTTCCGTCGGTGTTGCACCAAGGCGCATGGCTGTTGGTGGCTAATATTGCAGTCGGTTCACCGCCGCCCCTTTCGTTATCGTACGATCCTGGAGGGAGCTTGAACGTCAAGATATAGAAACACGGCAAGTGAGAAAGCGGTACTTCTCACCTTCCACTGCCGACCATGTCTCAGGGCGACTTCCTTCACCAGTTCGAAAGCCTTTCCTCGGATGAGAAAGCGCAGCTGTTGCTTTCACTGCAGAGCTCCAATGCGGGCCTAGGTGGAGGGATGTTTACAGACGTGAGTGTCCGAACTATTTGACCGGCATGTTGGCAGCAACTCACCTTTGATCCTTGGGGGAAGAGTCCAGGCAGACGTCAGTTTCCAGCTGCAAATCATGCGTACATGACCGAAGGTCACTTGGACCCGTTGCAGCACACTTCGTTGCTTGAGAACGCGGGACCTCTGGGATCTGGTGCCGGACAACCGAGCGTAAGCATTGTAATCAAGCTGAACGTAGTGCTGCAGACTTACCTGGACGTCGACAGCTCATGACGGGTCATACCCAAGGCCAATGGCTGGGATCTAACAACTGGCAAGGACCATACGGAAGTGCGTCCCCTGTTGGAACCCGTGTGTTTCTTCAAAGCGTCGCTCCTGCGGTCAACGTACAACCTCCAAGCCGTGTCGAGAGTAGCAATCTTGATATTGCCAACGCTATTGCGCGTATCAACCTACGCCTCGACGATCAAGACCGAAGATTACAACAGCTCGAAGATAAATTCGACGCACCTGATATGAACAAGAAACGGAAGACCCCGACGTCGACAACTGCGCAGGCCTTGCGGGTGAGTTCGTCGTTTTGATGATGCAATTTATGCGTAGACTGACCAGCGCGTCTCCCTGCGAAGCCGCTTGTAATTCCGATGATGGGAAAGCTCATGGGAATTACGCAGGTTCACAACGGAGGGTACATGGGAGTGCTTCCTGACCCACTTGATGAGGCAGAGGATCCGCGTATGGACCCAGTGTCGGGGATGCGGCTTTGGAACCCTCACTTTTTGGAGCCGCCCAGCCACCCGGAGAATCAGCAGTTCATCGATGCCGTCGTTGACCGAATTGTTGCACAAGGACGTCGTGTGAGTGTTAGACAGCGGGAGTTCAAGCCGAAGCTCACCTTGTATAGGAGCCGCCGAAGGGAGCAAACATCGAGCTGATCACGGCCGATCTTGTCCGCAAGGAAATCGTGGTGAAGTACTTCAGCACGCTGCGTACCGCGTACAAGGCCCAGGTTGATGAGAGTGCAGCGGCGAAGAGATTGAAGGCACAGCAGCGTAACAAGCTTGGTCTGCGCATCGATAATGTGGGTAGTGTTGCCGTCTAGAAAATGCAGCATCATCCTAACATCGCTATTTGGCTAGAAAACCGACCTTCGTCGTCAAGGACTGACGGGATTCCGTAAGGTGTACGGTGAAGAGGATACTGTTGGCCTAGAGGCCTACATCTGCTCAGACTACATGTCATCAGAGCACGATGACCCCTGTAACGTGACTCAAGAGGAGTGGGACACCGCAAAGAAGGCGGCTGGATGTGCTGGCCGTACCGCTTGGGAAATTCACGCTGTTAAATGGCGTTCGCGACAGGTCAGCAACTAAAAGGCCTCTGAGCTTCTACGCACTCACCATATTCTCAGATGGACCGATTCTATAGCGCCTTGACGTACTTTGCGCTGCGCCAGAATGCCGAGCAGGCAGCTTCTGGGCGGCACGTTGCCGGTACTACCCTGCCCAAAAAAGCAACCGGAGGGGGCAGTCTTCGCACTCCACGTTTCCGTGGTGTCGCAGCGAATGCATACAACGGGCCACCGCCGGAGGGGAAGAATGGTAGATCAAAACCTTACAAGCGCTGCGTTAGCGTCGCCTGGGCCCAAAGGGAGAATTACGACATTAACTCACTACCAGATGATCCTCCCACGAGCCGACTGTTCTCTATCAAGATTAGTGATGATCATTTGCACGAAGAGGACAAGGAGTGGTTGGCGGACTCGGAGGATAATATTGAGTAGTAGGTATAGACTACGACGTATTTCCAATCTGAGATGGTTGTTAACTGCTGGTTATAATATTGAGTGTGCTGCTCACGTACCGTCTGAACCCGCAGTGTCGCCCATGCAGGTGTCTCACCTACGTATACCTTCAGAAGTGTCGCATGAGCAACAATACGCTCCAAATCAATTAAGACCCCAGTGCTTGCATCGCCAGACAGAAATGTGTCTGCTTCCCAAAGCTGAACGCCGGCACTTGATCTTTGACCAACACATCAGCAAGCTCTAGCTTGTTACAGATGCGGACACTTACTGTTGGTGCCAGACTGTCACAGATTTCGCTTTTTCCATCCACACCAGCCGCCTATAAGTGCCTCAGGAAGGTTGTTGTCAAACACACAACCAGTCC